>CAJHQQ010002158.1:0-71423 GCA_905132885.1 Moricandia moricandioides
CGAAATGAGTCCGTAAAGACTATTTGATCATGACAATTATGGAGCAGCAAATTTTAATTATTAGGTATATAGTTTTTTAAAAAGAAATATCAAAAAATAATTTTGTCATTAAAATAAATTTTTTAAAAATTAAATAGATTTTATTAGAAGGTATAAATATACATTTATATCTTTTAAGTTAAGTAATCTAGATTTAGCGTTTAGAGTTATGAGTAAATTTTGAGGGTTTAAATTTAAAATTTAAAAAATATTAAAATAAAAAAATTAGTTTGATCATTTTTTTTAAATCTATTTTTTTGATAAAAACTTTTAAAATACCTATTTGATAAATTTGCCATATTTTAAATGATATGATAGTTTTTTGGACTGCAGTTTACATAAACAATTCTTAAACGTATATAGAATCAAAACAATAAAACATGTTATATGATTCCGTCTAAAGTACCACCTAATTTTACAAACCCTAACATGGACACCCATAAGGTTGGTTAAATTTGGTGATCAAAGCAAAGTTCTAGAATGAGAATCTCCTTTTAGAAATAAAAGTAGCCATTTGGTTTAAGTTAACAGCTAAAGGTCTTGTGAAATTGTAACTACTTCCTAATCAACTCGTGTCTATGGCGATGCATTAACACTTTAGTTAAAGTTAATTAACCGAAAACAAATTAACAATCCAAATATTGGGGACTAATGGCCCATGGACGAATTGAAGTTGTCTATACAAATACAATTTAGTAAAGGAGACTACTCTTAAAATGTAATTTTGGTTCCCTTTGGTTCAGTTGACGTTGCTTCAGTATGTAAAACACTAATACATTAATATTGGTCCCCATTTCCATAACATAACGTAACCAAAGATTTTCAAAACAAAAAAACTATAACATAATGTTTCCTTAGTCAATACTCTATCAAGTAGAAAATAGTCCTACTCCTATGGATATGGGTTTCAGTTTTCTTTATGCATTTCGTTAATATCTGTAAATTTATTTTCAATTTCAAGATTTGAACGAAAACAATAATATATGCTACATAACAACTATAAAATATGTCAATTCTTTCAAATAGTTTTTTTTTCTCATAAAATAACCTTTTAAAAGAAATAACCAATTTTTTTTATTATTATTTTTTAAAAAAATTTCAGCCCCAAAACCATACCTCATAAATCTAAACCTTAAATATAGATTAGATAATCCAGGGAGATAAGTATATATTTACAATTTTTAATAAATTTATTTTGATTTTTTTTTTTCAAAAGTTATTTTTGTGACAAAAAAATTTTAGGACTATGATAGGATATTTCTCTATAAAGTATCTATCAACATGCCTAAATATTTCCACGATTACAGTATAATTAGAAATAGAATAGTATGTTAATCAAGGGGCCCCGCTTAATAAACCTCATATTATTCAAGTTGTTAATCAAAGATCAAGTGTGACAACACCACATATTTATTTTCTCTCGCGAAAAAACCCTCAACACCACATGTAACAAGTACCACAAATTTGAGTGTTTAATCAAAAGAAACTCACAGATTTATTTTCTCTCGCGAAAAAACCCTCGACCCAGAAAGCCGCCGCCGTCTCCGTTGTCTTAGCTCCGGTGGTTGGTGGTTCTCACCGCCGCCGGAAGCGTCCCTGTTTCGTCTTGTTTTAGAGTTTTATGTTTTCAATCGCGGGATCTCTTCATCTTTGTATGGCTTCAGATCTGAACTTAGGCAGAGCATAAGAAGATCTTTGGAACGGGATCTTGCTTGCCTTTGTGAGGATGGAAATTCGAAAGGTCTATGGCTGGTCGGCTGTGATATGGTGGCCGTTGGCTATTCTTTCAGATCCCGAGCCGATGTTTGTTGGGTGTTTTTGTACGCTCTATTTCTCTCCTGTTTCCGACCATTCTGAGATGTTTAGTTTCTGTCGATGGGTTGGTCTTTAGTATAGGTGTGAGTGAGGCTTAGCTGTGGTTGTGGCCTGGCGTTTTGCTTGGGTTGGGGAGTGCTTCCTTTGTTCATTGGAATCAAATCCGGTGTTTGATGATCTTTGATGGTCAGAGCGTTTTGCGGGCTCAATTTTAATTTAGAGAAGAAGATGGATGTTTAGCGGAGCTTATGCTTCCTTGCTGGTCGATTGCCGCCATTTGGATAGTATTAGGTCTGGATTTGGAGTGGTTTTATCTGGTTACCGGCTGTGTGAATAAGACGGGTCCGGAAAGCTTTCATAGGCTTTGCCGTGAGGTGTTGGTGCGTATGAGAAGTGTGGTGAGTCCTCTCAAGGTCCAATGGCAAGTTTCAGTTGGGATTGAAAGGTGTTTACAGCAACGGTTAAAGATTTTAACCCTTCTTAATTCAGTTTATGTGTTGGTGATGTTCGTCGTGTGCTTCTATTCTACCTCACTGATCTTCTCAATGTGTTGTAATTGGTGATGAGTTCTCGCTAGGTAAGCTTTCCTTTGAATGTAAGAGTGAGCTCTCCTCTCCTAAAGTTGTACTACCCTATCTTTTGACTCTTTTCCTTGTCTGTGTTAGTTTAAGGAATTTGTGTAATGTTCTTCTTTTGTCTCCGGGTGATACATAGTATCTCGCTGGCTCTTGATTCCGGGTGGTACTTGTTACCATGCTGGCTATGTGTGTAAACTGATGTTTGATTCAATCTTAATCTACCAGATGACAAAAAAAAAGACAACACCACATATTATTACAGATTTACAGTGACGCCATTGCTAGTTTCTTTAAATATAAACAAATGTAAAAGGAAAGAAAAAAAAAACAAATGACAAGGTAAGGGCAAAATTTGAATATTTAATCACCACTCAGCAGAAAACAACTTATGCTTCAACGCGGCAAACCAATCGTCTCTCTCCGGCCAATGTGAAAAACAAGCTAACCCCTCTCTCTCCGGCTAAAACTCATCAACATGTCTCGGAATCTCGGCTTCTTCTCCATCCTCGCCTTCTCTCTGTTCTCATTCGTCTCCTCTGACGATCTCCAACTCTTACTCAACATCAAATCATCACTCGTCGATACCAACCCCCGCGTTTTAGATTCATGGAACCTCAACTCCGGTGAAACCATTCCATGTAGCTTCACCGGAGTTACCTGCGATTCTACAGGCTCCGTTACAGAGATTGACCTCTCTCGTCATGGTTTCTCCGGAAAATTCCCGTTCGCTTCGCTTTGCGATATCAAGTCTCTTCAAAAGCTCTCACTCGGATTCAATTCACTGACGGGAACCATCCCCAGTGATATCAATAACTGCACGAATCTCACGTACTTGGATCTCGGCAACAATCTCTTCTCCGGCTCTTTCCCTGACTTCTCCTCTCTAACTCAGTTACAGTATCTGTACCTAAACAACAGCGCCTTCTCCGGCGCTTTCCCGTGGAAATCTCTACGAAACGCGGAAAGACTTGTCGTTTTAAGCCTCGGTGATAATCCGTTCAATAGGACGCCGTTTCCAGAAGAGGTTGTTTCTCTCAAGAGTCTGACGTGGCTCTACTTATCAAACTGCAGCATCACTGGGAAAATCCCTCCGTCGATCGGAGACTTGACGGAGCTACAGAATCTAGAGATTTCCGATAGCGATCTCACCGGAGAGATTCCGCCGGAGATCGTGAAACTCGCCAATCTCCGGCAGCTAGAGCTTTACAACAACAGCTTGACCGGAGAGTTTCCTCTAGGTTTCGGCGACTTGACGAATCTGACTCGCTTGGATGCTTCCATGAATTATCTAGCAGGCGGCTTATCGGAGCTCCGATCTCTAACCAACCTCGTTTCACTACAGCTCTTCGAAAACAAACTCTCCGGTGAGATTCCGCCGGAGTTCGGCGAGTTCAAAGATCTCGTTAACCTCTCTTTATATACCAACAACTTAACCGGTTCTCTCCCTCAAAAACTCGGTTCAGTTTCTGATTTTGATTTCATCGATGCATCTGAGAATCATTTAACCGGACCGATCCCTCCGGATATGTGCAAGAGAGGGAAGATGAAAGCTCTCCTCCTCCTACAAAACAATCTCACAGGGTCCATCCCTGAGACGTACGCCAACTGTTTGACTCTTGAACGTTTCAGAGTTAGCGACAACTCTCTCGCCGGGACAGTTCCCGCCGGGCTCTGGGGCTTACCGAAGCTCGAGATCATCGACTTAGCCGTTAACAACTTCCAAGGTCCGATCACCGCTGAGATAAGTAACGCTAAAATGCTAGGAACGTTGTATCTAGGGTACAACAAGTTCTCTGATGAGCTCCCTGAGGAGATAGGTAACGCTGAAGCTTTGACTAAAGTCGAGCTTAACGGTAACATGTTTTCCGGGAAGATTCCGAGCTCTATTGGGAAGCTTAAGAGACTTAGCAGTTTAAAGATGCAGAGTAATGGCTTCTCTGGTAGCATACCGGACTCTCTCGGGGCATGTTCGATGCTCAGTGATCTTAACATGGCGCAAAACTTGTTGTCGAAGAGATCCCACACACGCTTGGATCTCTCCCGACACTCAACGCTTTGAATCTTTCGGACAATAAACTCTCTGGGAGAATCCCAGAGAGTTTGTCCTCTCTAAGGCTTAGCCTTCTTGATCTGTCGGATAACAGATTATCAGGTCGTGTCCCTCTGAGTTTGTCATCATATACCGGTAGCTTCGATGGTAATCCTGGTCTCTGCAGCATGACGATCAAATCTTTTAACCGGTGTATCAACTCTTCAGGCTCCCATCGAGACACGCATGTGTTTGTTTTGTGTATAGTTTTAGGTTCACTGATCTTGCTTGCGTCTCTTGTGTTTTATTTGTACCTCAAGAAAATCGAGAAGAAGGAAAAGCAAACTCTAAGACGTGAATCTTGGAGTATAAAGTCGTTTCGGAGAATGAATTTCACTGAAGATGATATCATCGACTCGATCAAAGAAGAGAACTTAATCGGTAAAGGAGGTTGTGGAGATGTGTACAGAGTAGTACTCGGTGATGGTAAAGAGCTAGCTGTCAAACACATTCGTCGTAGTAATACAGACACGTTTACTCGGAAGAGTTTCAGCAGTTCCATGCCGATTCTCAATGAAAAAGAAGGAAGATCGAAAGAGTTTGAAACAGAGGTGCAAACGCTAAGCTCAATACGGCACTTAAACGTGGTGAAACTCTATTGTAGCATCACCAGCGATGACTCGAGCTTGCTGGTGTACGAGTACTTGCCTAATGGGAGCTTATGGGACATGCTTCACTCGTCCAAGAAGACGAATCTCGGTTGGGAAACACGGTATGATATTGCTCTTGGTGCAGCGAAAGGGCTCGAGTACTTGCATCATGGATACGAGAGACCGGTGATTCACCGTGATGTTAAATCAAGTAACATATTACTAGATGAGTCCTTTAAGCCTAGGATTGCTGATTTCGGTCTTGCCAAGATTCTTCAGGTTAACAATGGTGGTCTAGATTCCACTCATGTCGTTGCAGGAACATACGGTTACATAGCTCCAGGTAAAGAGACTTATTGATCAGCTTGTTATGGTGTTACATTTTTAACATCGACTCCCTTCTTGTTTGCAGAGTATGGATACTCGTCGAAAGTGAATGAGAAATGTGATGTGTATAGCTTTGGAGTTGTGTTAATGGAGCTAGTCACGGGTAAAAAACCTATAGAGGTGGAGTTTGGAGAGAGCAAAGACATAGTGAATTGGGTTAGTAACAATCTGAAGAGCAAAGAGAGTGTTATGGAGATTGTGGACAAGAAGATAGGAGAAATGTATAGAGAAGATGCAATGAAGATGCTGAGGGTTGCAATCCTCTGCACCGCGAGACAACCTGGACTAAGGCCTACGATGAGGAGTGTGGTTCAGATGATCGAAGACGCGGAACCATGTAGATTGATGGGCATTGTGATTAGTAAAGAGACTGATGTGAAGATCAAAGAAATAAGTTGATGACTAAGGATCAAATCTCTCTTGGATATGCTTTTTTGGTAACTTTGAAACTTAGAGAGAAGAGACTAATATTGATCATCTAAATTTGGTACGACTTAAGAAAAGTTTAGATGGAGAATGTGATTCTAGTCCTGGTTATGAAATCTTAGCTATTGTAAATGATCTCTGATGTAAATTATTTCTTGTAATTGTAGAAGTATGGTAATGAGGTTTTGGATTTTTAGTTAATGAAGGTAAAAGGTCAACTACTATGTGAAATCTATTAGTGGCTAGATGCACTATACTTGGCTAAAAGAAATGCATATTCAACTGATAAGAGTAATGACTACCAAACACTACAAGCAATCAGTTTGTTATGACTTCTTAAAACGAAACCAAATCCAAATTGAGTTCTTGTCGTGATGATGAAATGAAAATTATTATTGTATAGCGAGTTCAGTATAGTCAAAGAATAACACCGACCCTGGATATAATATAATAATTGTAATTACGCTATTCCATCGCTATAAGACAATAATGCATTGTATCAAACGATAAACCTCTATTTATTTATTTTTAATATTCTGAGGAGAGTGCGACAGTTCTTAGTTTTTCTAGTAGATGGAGAAATAAAAGTCTGAAAACAAGTGTTCACATGTGCAGTTGCACAATACCCGTAATAGAACAACCTTAAATGCAGACAACCATCATAATTTCATCAGTTTATAATTGCATTATTTACAAAATATTGATGAGAAACTAATTCATCATTTACCTAACACATTGCCACAAGACTAATCTTACAACTTTTTAAAATATTTTAATCCAAAGAATGCATCAACAGATAATCAAATGAAACATATGCATTCATGAGAGTTTGTGGTTGACCAGCACCCACCATATGGCCTAACTTGGTTTTTGTAAACTGATCTAAAGGCGTCACAACAATCATTACCATTAACGATCCAGAAGAGATTCTAGAAGCTATTATAAAGTTGAAAACCATACAGAGACCAGAGTTGTCATAACATACAAGATAACAGCTTCTGCTGCAAAGTACATCCGATTACATACGCGTACACAAAGCTAACCAACGAACTGTCTCCTACTACTATACAACAGGTTTTGAATCTTTCTCTATCCCCCACCCCAAAAAAAAGAAAGAATTCTCAGTAACCAAGATTTTGTCAGCGGAATAGATCCTGGAATGACCACATTATGAATCTTGCAAAGATATCAGACTCCAGGAACTCGATGTGAGCAGCTCGACCAATGAACGAGTTCAGGTTACGACCATACAAGGCTGTGTCGAAGTTGACATCACAGCGCATGAACACTCTCTGGTGGTGAGGAGTTTCTAGGGTTGGCCCACGTATCTGGTCCATGCAGTTATTAAGCATCTCCAAGAAAGCAACGCCTCTTTTTGAGTTGTCGGAAGAAGCTGGTTGGCACGACTCGATCCGAGCTGAATGATATGGAACATACCCATCCTGTGATTACAAAAAGGTTATTGTAACTAGGAGAAAAAGATATTGTAACCAATGTATCCAGCATAAATATTAGCACTTCTGCGTAAAACATGTTGTAACTAGTATCAAATCTAGCAAGATATTTGTATGTATACCTGAGGCGAAGACAGGAGAATTATATTCTTGAAACTGTCCAGCGTCTTTTGCTGAAAATAATTACAGAACTGATATTAGAACCACAGAGAAACGAAGATCAAAATGGTACAAGATCTTGATGAAATATTAAGAACTTTCTCTACCTTGCAGAGCTTGTAAAAGAAAGTGTTCTGGAGATCAGAATCATCAGTGAGCGTAAGCTGATGAATAACCTGAGTACTCTTTAACTTCTTCAGGAGCCAAAGTCCAGAATTAAACAAGGAATTTGAACTGTATAGATAACCCAAGTGTGGACCCGAAAGCGATAGATATGTATGTAGATATTTCCTGTATGGTTCCATCAAACTGTCTGCAGCAAATACATAAGAGATAACGGTGAGCACAAAACAGAACGAACTGTTATAAGAGAATTTATAGATATTCTAAGAGCATTACCTGCTAGTGCAGCTCTGATGATGACATTGCCGATTGAATGTCCAACAAAACTCAGCTTAACCTTTTTCAAGCGTCCGTACTTAGCATGTTTATCCTTTTTCCTCTTGAAGAAAGAAACAACTTCCTGTGCAAGCCTCTGTCCCATTTCCCTGAAATCGCCATGTGTTTTCTCCTCATTTGCCTCAGACATGAGGAACTCTATCTTTGGATCAATCAGGAGCCATTGATTCCGGATAAGCCGTAGGTCTAAGTGATGCCCCTATGGTATTTAACAAAAATCAACTTGAATGAATGAACAACAAAATTAAAATACATAAAAGCAAACGTTAATAGCAAAGGTATAACAAAAAAGCAATTTGAGCAAAGATACAATGATCAATCTAGAAGATACTTGCCTGGAAACCATGAACAAAGACAACAATCCTCAGCTCACGCCCACTATGCTGTGGAGTATTATGTTTTGCTGACCCATTCTCGTCATCATGTTCGCTAAGTAAGTTAGAATCAATTTTATCCACATGTCTCATATATGATCTATCACTGAAAGTACGTTTTGGTGCATTCCAGACACGCTCAATTATAACGATAGGAACTCGCATAGGATCACCAAATATATGCATGTCTTGTATCGCCCGATTGTTTATCTGCACCATTAGTTGTCACAATTGAACTTATGAAGCCAACATGTAATTGAAACACAAAAAAAAAAAGAAAAAAAAGAGAAACAAACCCGCATTTGTGCAATACTTCGACGATGAAGTTCAGCGCGGGTGGCTGCAACTTGCGCAGGCTGCATAAGAGGAAAAAAATTGGATTAGTAGAGCCAAGCTTGCATTAATTTGGAAAACAGAGACTGTAATTATAACTTACATCATTCAGCTTCAACACACTTGTGGCTCTTTTGTGTGAACTGTGGTTTGAAGTATCATCCATTCCACTAATAAAATGATGTGGCATTTCAACCTTGGAGTACACCATCCATATTGACCACTCAGCCCTTCGATCCCTTGTCCAGATGTCATGAAGATATTCCAGGATTTTTGTGTTATTATCCCTGAAAAGGACAATCAGATCAATGATCAGAATATAATATATATAAGGTTCATTTTCAAGTTATGACTTCATAACAATCTGAACCTGCAGGCTTATTTGACTATGGAAGTCCAAAGGAAATTACCGATGAAATGCCAGAAAGGTATTCCAAAGATGATGGAGCTGAGTGCCCAGTAAGTGGAATGTGCGAGATAGATGCTCTTTTGAGTAGTTACGAAGCCAGTCATCACTTTCTAAATCAAATGGATTACTCAATTTCTGCACCAAAAATGGAGAAACAAGCTCATATTCCAGAAGATAGTGACACATAATAACAGATAAAGTACACTCTGCTGCAAAAAAAAGCAAGGACCTCAAGATTGTTTTGTTGCTTGCCTTGTCCTAAGCCTTCATCTTCAACAGATTTTCCCGTCGAAGCCGATTCAGGTAAAAGAGTGTTGTCCATACCGGATACAAACTCAGACAAGTCGATTGTTTGACCAAGTGCCTTGCTTAGTCTTTGCATTTCTTCAAGCAAAGTGTCACGAGCTTCAAGTAGGGATTTAACAAATGACACCAGCTTCTTGTCAGCAGAAGCAATCTGAATAAAGGCCAAGTGAGTTACAACACAATCAATAAAATTATGGATCGAGAAAGAGAGGCATCACTACAAAAGAGGATAACTTAGTAAAGGTCTTGTCAAAAGTTACAACTTTTGTAACATTTTATTTATTAACTGAAAACTTGAGAATCAATTAGCAAATGTTGCTAAATCGAGAAGAAAAAATAAGCATTTACTACAAAACAGAGTGCTAAGCAGTTCTGTCCTGTGAAACCATGAACTTTGCAGCTTGTATACAAACAATGTCAACAAGACTGAAAAACCTGATGCGTTTCAACAGGAGTCATAAAAGCAAGAACCAAAACAACATCTCCGCAACAGCCTAAGGTAGAGATTTAGAGAAGAATAAGAGCATAAAGTTCATCTCTTTCAGAAAGAAAAAACGATTGATTAAGAAGACAATGATAAGATCATCTGTAGATTCGCTTGATGAGCTTAACGCAAAAAATATAATTGGCTGAATCAAGAAAAGTTTGGACATGATGACAGGATAGTGAAAGAGTACATACTTTCTTGGAAGACTGACCACTGCCGTTGGCTAACTTTTTATCATTACTCGCATCACTGCACAAAACATACTCGCATATTAATTGAAGAGATACATGGAACTCAGCAAAAGTCAATAATGCAGAATCCAAATATCTGGAGCAACCTTGACAAAACTGCAGGCCGTTTGTAAGCGGCGGACTTCATGACACTGACGTGGACACTTACATCGATAAGAACGGCGTGTAAGGTATCAAAGTGCACAGGACAGTAAGAATGCACGCCTGAGAGAGCTTTAGGAGGAATACGAAAATCATGCACTGCTGTAGGAGTAGCATCTATACTCTCCACAATTGGAGAATATAAAAGCTCAAACCTCAATAAAACAGCCGATGTAGCTGACCCCTGCATCATTCAAAACTAGTCATTTACTCTACTTGTCTTCTTACTCAGCCAAGTACACAAGTACTTTCACAATTGAACTATTATTGTTTCTCACTAGTCACTACTGACCAACAAGTCAGCAGCTATGATAAGAAAAGAAAAGTTTTTACCTCATATCTTTCCAATGGCATAGTGAAAGAGACCATCATGCATAAACGAACATCCTGCCTAGCATATTTGATGCGGAAGGGCTGTGATAAGAAACTATTATCTTTATCATCTATCTTCCACACTCCAGATGAGTCGTTTGAGGTTGAATCAAGAGCTGTGACACAAATGCATTATAGATTCTTATGCTAAAAAGAAACCTCTTCAAATACAGAGAAACATGAATAGTACAAAAGATAATGATTCAGAACAAAAGAAAGTGCTGGAGAAGAGTACCTACCTTCATACTGAACAACACGTGAAGGAATCCCAGAGGAGTTGTTGTTATCACCATCCTCCCATTTCATGCTGATTTTTATTTGATACCATCTAAAAGAGTAATAGAATCAAATATTTAGACACAGTGATAACAATAACTTGCTTCAATATACACTCGAAGCTAGCTATATTACCCTTGCTGGAAAAGATCAAGGTTATGAAACCTATGTATATAAACAGCAATTTCCTGAACAGTGTCGACCATAAGCACAGGCTTAACCGCCCTGGCTACGTAAGCCTCAGCATCAAGCGTCTTTGTCTGCCTACTTCTCTGGCTGAGTCCAATTAACCATCCAAGACGCCTTAACATATGGAGGAACGAACACTCACATCACCCTTCTTGTTACAACTTGTGTGTCTCAGGATAATCAAATCCTGAAGCAGTTCCTAGAAATCTCATCCTCTCAGATGCAAACTCATATGGTCACACACACAAGCTAAACCCTGCAGATAGCTAAGAAACACACACAAGAGTCAATAACAAAGTTTAATAGCGTTGACAAAAAAGTCAAAATTAGGTCAATGAGCTAAAAAAAATCACCAATCTGAGACGGTGGATTGCAATAATGAAAATGTCGAGAGGGAAACTACGTTTCCTTAGATACGACCGTAACGTGAACCTTAAGAGATCTGAAGATTACAGGTAGATAAGAAACCCAGACAAACCCTGAGCAGAAGAGGATCTGGGAAAGCTACAGGATGATGATGGTGAAAATAGTTTATCTCGAGGGACTCCAAATTGATTTTTTGAAACTTTTTTTTAAGACAGATTTGATTTTATTTTTGTCTTTGTCGGGGTAAAGGATGGATTAATGTTCATACGACCACACTAGTTCCTATGTCTTTTTGGCTCTATATGTTTATTTTCATATCGATTTTCTTTTTTCTTTTTCTTGCGCCAAATCGACCCGTTATTTTAACGGCCTAAGATGAGCTAACAGCCCGTTTTATTTGGGCTATTTAAAAGGCCCATGTAAAGAGTATATTACATGTTATTGTTTTAAGACAAGGCCTAAAACTTATAGTACTTTTTTTTTCCTTTTTTTGTCAACAAAACTTATAGTAATTTGTTTGGGCTAAAAACTAAATAAAAGATATATAATATATATATATATATATATATTCAAAGTACATTTGAGAAGATTTGGTCGTTGAGAAAACATTTTTCGATATCCGATAGTATTATCTTTCTATTCAAAACGATAAGAATAAAATATGGTCTAACCAGTAAATGCAAAGGAAATATAAATGAAATGAAATCTTCTTTGTGTATATAACAAATTCACCAAATAAAAAAAAGCAAAAATTACACATCTGATTTTAATTAGTTGAAAAAAAGAAAGAGTTGACTTTACATTTTTTTCTTTATCGTAAAGTGTGATTACGTGACAAATGCACAGTCGGAATATTGCTTTTGAACATGCACTGTAATTATATTTTCTGACCCGTACCATACACGTTGACGTTTGTTTGTGTATATAACATAAATATCATTTAACCTTCTTTGATTCAGCTTGTAACTATTTTCTCTCTTCCTCGGTTTCTCCTCTCAATAATGAAAAGCTTTGACACGGTGCATAATCCCTCGGCGGTGGAATCCGGTGACGCCACCGGGAATCACTTCGACGATGATGGTCGGGAGAAGAGAACGGGGACGTTGATAACGGCGAGTGCACACATAATCACGGCGGTGGTAGGCTCAGGAGTGTTGTCGTTGGCTTGGGCAATAGCACAACTTGGTTGGGTGGCAGGAATAGTGATTCTTGTAACTTTTGCCGTCATCAATTACTACACATCCACTATGCTCGCCGATTGTTATAGATCGGACGCTGGTACACGCAATTATACTTACATGGACGTCGTCCGATCTTACCTTGGTACGTATGTCCTTTAGTTATTAATGTTAACTACTACTTTGGTATGTTTGAAAATATAAACAACATGGTATAGTTCATTAGCTTTGAAAGATTTACTCTATTTTTCTAGTAAATAATTAAGATTATTATATTAAAAACAACAGGTGGTAGGAAAGTGCAGTTATGTGGACTGGCACAATACGGGTGTCTCGTAGGGGTCACTATTGGTTACACCATCACTGCTTCCATAAGCTCAGTGTAAGTTACACACAACTTGTGACTTATTTTCGATTACGTTATGGTTACTAACGTTTTTGTGCAAGAAAATATTTAAGTCTTGGTTAATATGTGTCGTGCATGTTGGCTAGGGCGATCGGGAAAACAAATTGTTTTCATGACAAGGGACATGGTGCGAAATGTTTGGTGTCGAATTATCCATTCATGGCGGCATTTGGGATCGTCCAGACTATGCTTAGTCAGATTCCTAACTTTCACAAGATCTCTTTTCTCTCCATTATCGCCACCGTTATGTCCTTCTCTTATGCGTCTATCGGAATTGGTTTAGCCATGGCCGTTGTGGCAAGTACGTTTTTAGCTCCCTATCTTATTTTTTTGTCTTTCAAACTAAATTATCGCTTGACTAGTCTGAGCTTGGGCTTCAGACCAGCTACTTAACATGGTGCGTTGTGTAACAAATGATCAGTCTACCTTTTAGTATTAGTCGAAAAGTATTTTAAATTTGGATCAGATATATAGTATGGTATTCTTTTAGGCTGGTCCACCCTATAACATTGAATATGTCTTCTCTCAGGACCGACTTGATCAGCCAGTAGGACTTATAAAAAAATATACATTTGTAGAACATGCTCAAGCAATTTCAAAACCCTATCTTAACACATACATTTAGTTGTTTAATTTTCAGTTTTTATATAAAAAAATTTAGAAGCTAAGATACATCTATACACATATTCAAACCTGATTATAAACGCCAACATACATACAAAAAGTTTTTCTTACGCACAAAAGCATCTCAATCTAAGCATAAATGTAGGATTCTCACATATTTGTAAGACTATATATGCATGTGAATTTTCTAACTAAAAGGTGTGATATATATATATATATGGAAGGTGGGAAGGTTGGTAAGACGGGGGTGACGGGAACGGTGGTTGGAGTGGACGTAACCGCGTCTGACAAAATATGGAAGTTGTTTCAAGCCACTGGAGACATTGCCTTTTCATACTCTTATTCCAGTATTCTCGTTGAGATTCAGGCATGCATTTAAAATCATATGATGTGGTTGGGTTAATAACTTTTGATGATCTTATTAATTATGATTCTTATCAAGAAAAAAAAACAATATATATATATATATCTAGCGATTTGACACAGAATAATATAAGTTTCACTTTAAATAATAATTCGGTTCACACGTTAAGCTCTTAAAAACAATGAATCTCGTATTATTGTTTAGGATACATTGAGATCAAGCCCGCCAGAGAACAAAGTCATGAAAAAAGCAAGCCTTGTTGGAGTCTCAACTACAACTTCTTTCTACATGTTATGTGGCTGCATCGGGTACGCCGCATTTGGAAACAAAGCCCCTGGAGACTTCCTTACTGACTTTTTTTATGAACCTTACTGGCTCATCGATTTTGCCAATGCTTGCATCGTCGTCCACCTAGTAGCAGCCTATCAGGTAACTCATATGAATACAGCTTGAGTCTCACTGTCTCAAATCAAGGATTGCTCGATTATAAAGAAATAGTTAGTACCTACTAATAATAATTAAAGTTACCTACGTCTCAAGATGAAAACAAACATATCGATGATGTTTTAAAAATGGGCAGGTGTTTTCACAACCAATTTTCCAATTTTTTGAGAATAAATGCAACAAAGCATGGCCAGAAAGCAATTTCATCACCAAAGAACATTCGATGAACATACCATTCCTAGGAAAATATCGCATCAACTTCTTCAGACTGGTGTGGAGGACAGCTTATGTGATTCTGACAACAGTTGTAGCAATGATATTCCCCTTCTTCAACTCGATCTTGGGCCTTATCGGGGCGGCAGCATTCTGGCCTCTAACAGTTTACTTCCCGGTGGAGATGCACATCTCGCAGAGAAAGATTAAGAAGTATTCTATGAGATGGGTCGGGTTGAAACTCCTTGAACTGGTTTGTTTGATTGTTACCCTCCTAGCCGCAATAGGATCCATCGTTGGTTTGATAAGTAGTGTCGAGGCATACAAGCCTTTCCACAGTTAAGATTAGTTATTTGTAACCTATGCTATCTGAATATTGTGGGAAATTACTTCTTTCAAGACAAAACAGTTGGCAGTTACTACCGCTACATAGTGTTGGTACATGTCTGTCTTGTGTGTCTTATATAATTAACGGCCTTGACCGAAACACTTACTTATCCGGTTCTGTTTCGTCTGGTTATTTAGAATATTAGTATTTATGTGAGCAGAAGACTTACTTTTGAAAAATGTAGAAACATATTTACTTCGATCCACTGCTGCGTATAGTCTCCACACCTGCTAGATCCTCGACTTTTAAAATGGCTTTTGGATGTCAAGCGTCTTAGCCTGCGTACTTCTTTGGCTGAGTCCAATTAACCATCCAAGAGGCCTTAACATATGGAGGCACACTCACATCAACCTTGATGTTACAACTTGTGTGTTTCAAGATAAACAAGAGTTTTGACGGTAGTTTTAATGAGAAAACACGATTTTACAGTGTTATCTATAAAATTTGATTTTACGTTCTTAATGGCAAAACCCAATTTGTGATTTGACAGAAAATAACATTATACAGTTTTTGATAGAAAATTTTACTTATGCGGAGAAAATACTATTTTAGCGAAAATGATTTTTTGAATTTACTGAAAAATACTCCCTCCATTTTTTAATAATTGACGTTTTGGGGGAATTTTTTTGTTCCAAATTATTTGACGTTTTCAATTTTCTATGTAAAATTTATTACTAATTAATGTTAGATGACCAATGATATTATACCTTCTATTTTATTACTGGTTGAATTGTGGTTATGTAAATAATTAATGATGTTTTTGTTTAGAAAATGATAAAAAATTAAATATTTTTTAATCTGTGTGCATAATCCTAGAACGTCAAATATAAAAAAACGGAGAGAGTATTATTTTGTAGTTTTGGTGAAAAATATGATTTGTGATTTTAGTGTAAAAATATGATTGTGCGGTTAGCTCAAATACTCAATTTTGTAATGTTTAGTTTTGTGTTTTGGTGGGAAAGTTCTACTCTTATTTTGGAAAAACATGATTTAATTTGGTTATTAAAACAATCAAAATATAATGTTTATATATGATAAATTTTGGTTAGATCTAGCTTATTAAATTCATTTAGATACATGAGAGAAATGAATTTGGTAGTAAATTTGGTTTGATTATCTTTCTATTTATATATTTGATTTAAGTTTATGTTAATTAGAAAATTTTATTTGTATGGTAATGAATAATTTATCATTCATTTCAATCTAAACCATTTTAATTAATCAAATAAATCATTAATTCTTAGTATTTAGTTTTTTTTTTATTTGTTAAAATCTATGCTTTTGATTGGGTTGAACTGACTCATTAAGACTAGTAAACACACCGGTCAACTTTTATTTGTTCCTTAAAATGTCCCAGTCAACTTTTATTTAGTTTTTTTTTATTTGTTAAAATCTATGCTATTGATTGGGTTGAACTGACTCATTAAGACTAGTAAACACACCGGTCAACTTTTATTATTTATTCCTCCAGATGTCCCAGTCAACTTTTATTTGTTCCTTAAAATGTTCCAGTCGGCCTTGATCTCCTAAAACCATTACTGAATTGGATAATGACTTAGCATTTAAGAATTCTTTTTATGGAAGGAAATCCATATTTATTCAAAACGATGGGAATAAAATAGGGTCTAACCAGTAAAATTCAAAGGAAAATAAATGAAATCTTGGTGTATATAACAAACAATTCACCAAGAAGATTAGCAAAAATGATCATTTGATTTTTATTTGCTAAAAAGAATGACTTTACATTTTTTTCTTTATCGGCAAATGTGATTAGGTGACGAATGCACAATCGCTATATTGTATGCATTGTATCTAACGCGTGCCAAAAGAGGTAAGAGTATCCTCCAAAATATCATAAACATTGACGTTTGTTTGTGTATATAACATTAATGCCATTTACTCTTTTTGTGAATCTGCTTGTAACTCTTTTATCTCTTCGGTTTCTTCTCTCAAAATGAAAAGCCTTGACGCGGTGCATAATCCCCCGGCGATGGAATCAGGTGACGCCACCGGAAATAACGTCGACGATGATGGTCGGGAGATGAGAACGGGGACGTTGGTGACGGCGAGTGCGCACATAATCACAGCCGTGATAGGTTCAGGAGTGTTGTCGTTGGCCTGGGCAATAGCACAACTTGGTTGGGTGGCAGGAATAGTGATTCTTGTAATTTTTGCCGTCATCAATTACTACACATCCACTATGCTCGCCGATTGTTATAGATCGGACGCTGGGACACGCAACTATACGTACATGGACGTCGTCCGATCTTACCTTGGTACGTATTGTTTGTCCCTTATAATGTCAACTACTACTTTGGTATGTAACCACAAAGTATAAACAAAATGGTATATTTCATAAGCTTCGAAAAATCTAATTTATTTTTCCTTAGTGTACTATGCTTTTGAAATGGAAGAATAATGAAGATTAATAAAAATATATATAACTACAACAGTTGGTAGACACATGTTAGCTAAGAGTGCTAGTTTTCTATCCGAAAATTGTTTTATTCAGATTTGATTTTCTAGATTAGATTAAGTTTGAGTTATAGTATGACATTTTAATGTAAAAAAACAACAGGTGGTAGGAAAGTGCAGTTATGTGGACTGGCACAATATGGGAGTCTCGTAGGGGTGACTATTGGTTACACCATCACTGCCTCCATAAGCTTAGTGTAAGTTGTTACACAACCTGTGACTTGTTTCTATAATGTTAATTATGGTTAATAACATTTTGTGAAGAAAATATATTGATTGATGTTTGTGTTAGAGCGATTTGGAAAGCAAATTGTTTTCATGACAAGGGACATGGTGCGAAATGTTCTAACCCAAGCTATCCATTCATGGTGACATTTGGGATCGTGGAGATTATGCTTAGTCAGATTCCTAATTTTCACAAGCTCTCTTTTCTCTCTATTATCGCCACCGTTATGTCCTTCTCTTATGCATCTATCGGAATTGGTTTAGCCATTGCCGTTGTGGCAAGTACGTTTTTTTTGCGCTCCCTATTTGTCTTTCATAATACTTTTGTACAATAAGATAATGTTGCATATGATATGTTGCATATGAATTTTCTAATTAAAAGGTGTGATATATATGGAAGGTGGGAAGGTTGGTAAGACGGGGGTGACGGGTACGGTGGTTGGAGTGGACGTAACCGCGTCTGACAAAATATGGAAGGCCTTTCAAGCGGTTGGAGACATGGCATTTTCATACTCCTTTTCCGTTATTCTCGTTGAGATTCAGGCATGCATATTCTTTTTTTTTTAATAGATGTTTTGGTGGTCATCATCAAAATAGTGTCTAGCTAGCAATTGATTTTTATTTATAGAAGACCATGAATCTCACTCTATATCTTTCAAATGGTTAAATATAATTTCAGTGTTTAAAAAAAGGAAGAAGACAATGAATCTCATGTATGTTAGTTATTCTTTTTGTAGGATACACTGAGATCAAGCCCACCAGAAAACAAAGTCATGAAAAAGGCAACCCTTGCCGGAATCTCAACTACAACTGTTTTCTATATCTTATGTGGCTGCATGGGATATGCTGCATTTGGTAACATAGCCCCCGGTGACTTCCTTACTGACTTTGGTTTTTATGAACCTTACTGGCTCGTCGATTTTGCCAATGCTTGCATCGTCCTCCACCTAATCGCAGCCTATCAGGTAATATATAAAACAAGAAAAATAATAATATATGTTTTGAGTCTCTGACCTAGTGCCTACTACAAACAAGTTGTTGAAACAACTTTGAAGTTACCCTAGTGTCTAGATGAAAACATTAAAAAAAACATATTGATGATGTTTTTTTTTAAAATGGGCAGGTGTTTGCACAACCAATTTTCCAATTTGTTGAGAACAAATGCAACAAAGCATGGCCAGAAAACAATTTCATCAACAAAGAACATTCGATGAACATACCATTCCTCAGCAAATTTCGCATCAACTTCTTCAGACTGGTGTGGAGGACAGCTTATGTGATTTTGACAACGTTTATAGCAGTGATATTCCCATTCTTCAACTCGATGTTGGGTCTTATCGGGGCGGCCACATTCTGGCCGCTAACAGTTTACTTCCCGGTGGAGATGCACATCTCGCAGAGAAAGATTAAGAAGTATTCTATGAGATGGAACGCGCTCAAACTACTTGTATCGGTTTGTTTGATTGTTTCGCTCCTAGCCGCAATAGGTTCCATCGTCGGTTTAATAAATAGTGTCAAGGCATATAAGCCTTTCAACAGTTAAGGTTAAGCTATCTGAACTTTGTGGGAACTTCTTCTTTCAAGACAAAACAGTTGCATGGCAGTTACTACCGCTACATATTGTTGGTGCATGTCTTTCTGTCTTAAATAATAAACGGAGTTGGCCCAAACGCTCGCTTATCCGGTTCGGTTTTGTCCGGTTATTTAGAAAATTAGTATTTATGGTGATAAGAAAGCTTTCTCAAGAATGTAGAAACAAATTTACAGTACTTGGAAGTGTTCAAGGAAGCATTCATAGTATCAGTATGTAAAGTTTAAAATAAGAAAAAAAGGGGTAAAAGTCTAAGAGCATAAACAAAGGGGGCTCTTAAGGGGGTTCTTAACGGGTGGGACCCGCTAATTCTCTTAAGAACCATTTCTTAAATCTCTTAATTAAGAGGTGTTCTTAGTTGGGTTCTTGCACTGTTCGCGGGCCTCACTGACACGTGGCGGCCCGTGATTGATCCGTTTTTAAAAAGAAAAAAAAAACTAAGAGCCCCTAAGGCCATGATTAACCCGGGTCTCTTAAGGTGGGGTTCTTAACGTAAAATTTATCTTTTTAATTTTTTTTTTTTTTTTACATTTTTCCCGCTAAGAGACGGCTCTTATGGT
This sequence comes from Moricandia moricandioides, assembly GCA_905132885.1. Classification (NCBI taxonomy): domain Eukaryota; kingdom Viridiplantae; phylum Streptophyta; class Magnoliopsida; order Brassicales; family Brassicaceae; genus Moricandia; species Moricandia moricandioides. The sequence continues at coordinate 19,969 of CAJHQQ010002158.1, forward strand.
TTTTATTTAAGAGACGGTTCTTAGGTTTTCTTAGTTAAAATCTAAGATACGTCTCTTAGAAAAGCTAAGAACCCCACCTTAAGAGACCCTGGTTAATCCTGCTCTTGGGGGCTCTCTTAGAGCAGACAAAATTTTAGAGAAAAAGGAGGAAAGCTTTCTGAATAAACACATGTTTAAAGTTCAAAAGGAAAAACAGATAGGTTGGTCAATTCAAGAGCCAACGCAAGACAAAAAGGAGAAGGAGAGTATGAAATCAAAGGATTTTCTATAAAATTCACTGTACTATTCGATGCACAGCTGCGTCTGCGTGTACTCTCCACACCTTCAAAATAGCTATGTCTTTTTTTTTTTGAAACACTCAAAATAGCCATGTCAGAACTCCATTTATTAATATGGTATCAGAAACCAAAAATTTCAATTTTAATCGATTGTGGCCCAGTGGCCATTTGTAGATGTGCAGTATCACAAACTTTGTATTTTAATTGTCCAATCAGGAACGTAAAAAGGATGTATTAAATATCACTCATCAGTTTTAGTTGTTGTATCTATTAGGCCAATTAAAAATAAGTATATGTGAATAGAAATTTTTATAATCTTAGTGAACTGAGAATAAATCTAATATAATGCGAAATAAATGTTAAATTTTATATGAAAAATGAACATCACATTTTAGAAGTTTACGGCCGGATAAAATGTTGAACTTATCTTTAGATAATTAAAAACTTTAAGTGAAGTTGATGGTTAAACTAGGTTTATTTGATGATAAATGGTTTAAACTAAGCAAATTTGGTAAATAAGCCAATCAATTTCATAACTAACCAAGATATTTAGTGAGAAATAGTTAAAGCTTAGTAAATCTAATGACAATTATTTAATTTACTTTATAACTTAACTTGATAAATCATTCATATAAATAGACATTTTACTTTTTCGTTAACATCACACTCACGTAACAATCTTAAATAAGATAAGTTTCCACATATAAAAGTTCGAGCAATACCTCAAATCTTTTTAAAGTAAGTATTGAGAGTATAATATGAATGTTAAATTCACATACTGTTTTAGATTATGTAAACCGTCTCACGTGGTTTTATCATGTGAATAAAAAATTGTCTCATTAACGCTTGATTTATTGAGTTAAGAATTGAGATAAATCTTGACTCCACATATTTGTCTATTTTCTTAGCGATTTTCAAATATTTTATCACATTATTTTATTGATTTCAACTCATTGCATTTCGTAATTTTCCAGTTGAAATTCTCGCGTTCTAACAATAGTAAAAATATATAAGTATGATAGATTTTTGAATGTGAATTAGATGACTATAAATATTTATCTTTCTAGTCCAATATAAACATTATATAACGTCCCGACCGCCCACGACTAATGGGCCACCCACGCCCGCTCTCTCGGCCCGTGAGCTCCATCCCGTTCTAACAGTCGGTGCGTTAATTTTTTAAGGCTCGAAATCATTGTTTACTGTCCCTGCAATCACCATCCGACCCTTCTCCGTGTTTTGGCCTCACTCACACGATATCGCGAGTCACTTCCCGATAGGTCACCCATCCTTTCACTACTCCAGCATAAGCACGCTTAACCCTGGAGTTCTAAACGGATGTGTGACAGAAAAGGTAAGTCAACTTTGGTGACATAGGTAGCCAAATCAATTATCTTAAGCCTTTTCAAATATCACAACTCGGGATGTTACAATTCACCCCCTCTCAAAGAACGCAACGTCCTCGTTGCGCTCCACGACAGGTCTCAAGACGCCTCTCGGGTCAGAACCGAGATGACTAACCAGCTCTGATACCACTTATAACGCCCCGACCGCCCACGGCTAATAGGTCACCCACGCCTGCTCTCTCGGCCCGTGAGCCCCATCCCGTTCCAACAGTCGGTGCGTTAATTTTTCAAGGCTCAAAATCATTGTTTACTATCCCTGCAATCACCACCCGACCTTTCCCCGTGTTTTGGTCTCACTCACACGGTATCGCGAGTCACTTCCCGATAGGTCACCCATCCTTTCACTACTCCAGTATAAGCACGCTTAACCCTGGAGTTCTAAACGGATGTGTGACGGAAAAAATAAGTCAACTTTGGTGACATAGGTAGCCAAATCAATTATCTTAAGCCTTTTCAAATATCACAACTCGAGATGTTACACATTAATTCTAAAAATTTAATCCCCATGGTTTAGTATCATGACATGTTTTTAATATACTATATAAGTATAAATTCATTTATTTTAATGCATTATAAAACATAATAATAATAATAAGTGTACACAAAATAAATGGATATCTAATTCATAATAAGTTGTGTGTCTATGCAACATGTTAACTAACTTGTTAATATATAGTTTCAAACTTTCAAAGTATATCTTCTTTTAATACGGTAAATCATTTAGTAACTAGTACCGTATATGATTTTTTAAGAGTTGGAGAACTATTATCACAGAAATGCCAATGGTCATAAGTAGTCACTTAAAAAGAAGCGTCGGAAGCATATCAAAGAAGCACAAAATGTAGTAAGTATTTTTCTTCTTCTTTTCATTATCATTCAACTAATTTCAGTTATCCTCATTGTCATAAATGTAATTTATCTTATGACTAAATACAATGTAAGAGATTACACAGTCAAAGCTGTTCAAATGTTTTCAAAACAATTAAAAGCAATTACACAGCAAGAACCACAAGCTAGTCAAAAACCAAATTAAAAAAAACACCCAAAATAAAGATTCCCTAAAATTCATGTAAGATTCAACGCACAGAAATGCTCCTTCCACATGAGCCTTAATATCTGTGCATTTATATATGGCTCTCAATATACTTTTGTAGTAACATGTTCCAAGGACTCTCAGACGACCAGTGTCATTTACTCTCCTCTCTTTTTCTATGTCTCCCTCTCTCCCTCCCACAATGAGATCCTTGAACGCACTCCACAATCCCTCGGCGGTCGAGTCCGGTGACGCTGCTGCGAAGAACGTCGACGATGATGGTCGAGAGAAGAGAACGGGGACGTTTCTGACCGCGAGTGCACATATTATCACGGCGGTGATAGGCTCTGGAGTGTTGTCTTTGGCTTGGGCTTTAGCACAGCTTGGTTGGGTTGCTGGAACCGTGATTTTGGTGACTTTCGCCATCGTCACTTACTACACGTCCACTTTGCTCGCTGATTGCTATAGAGCGCCGGACCCCATCACCGGAACACGCAACTACACGTACATGGGCGTCGTTCGAGCCTACCTCGGTATGTAACTCATTATTATTATTCTTTAAATCATTTCTATCAGCATTATTCAAATATTATTTTCAGTTTTTATATAGAATTATGTTTCTGATGAGCAATTTAGTCTATAGATATTAATATTTTGGTGTTTTATCGTAAAATATATTCTTCTGAAGATTCTTTTTGATATTTCCATTTTTTTCTTAAAGATGGTCCCGGGAAAAAAAATTAAGATCAAAGTAATGCTTTCTTGCAAGATCAACGTAATCAACACTTCTTAGTGAATCCAAATCTGTTGAGGAAAATTATTTGTGGTTCTGATTTTTTATTTTTAAAATTGTGCATGCTCTTCTTGGGAAGATATATGAGTTAATTATCAAAATCTACAAAAATAAAATAATTATGAAATTTATCATCTTTCCAAAATTATTTAATGAATTGATTGACTATGCTTAGGATTATCCCATTGAAGGATGCTATCATTAAATTTGATTGTTCGTCTCCCAAAAAAATTTGGATTTAAAAAGGAGAAATGGATACAAAGTTATCCACAAAACAAAAGATTATCTGACTTTTTAGCATCAAAAGATTCACGACAATATACAATTTCGATGATTAACTCCTGCTTCTTGTAATTGCTGCTGTTGATTGAGAAAAAAACACAAAAACTCCTATGTAATTTAGTAGAGTAACTAAGTTTTATAAACGACAGGTGGTAAAAAGGTGCAGCTATGTGGACTAGCACAGTACGGTAACCTCGTAGGGGTCACAATTGGTTACACCATCACTGCCTCCATAAGCTTAGTGTAAAGTGATAACTTATTTCGATTAACAATTTTTGTGATGGTTAACTAAAACATGTGTGTTGTGTTGTGTTGTGTTGGTTAGAGCGATTGGGAGAGCAAATTGTTTTCATTACAAGGGCCATGGTGCGAACTGTACCGTATCGAATTATCCATACATGGCGGCATTTGGGTTTGTCCAGATTCTTCTAAGTCAGATTCCTAATTTTCACGAGCTGTCTATCCTCTCCATCATCGCCGCGGTTATGTCCTTCTCTTATGCCTCTATTGGCATCGGTCTGGCCATCGCAAAAGTGGCAAGTACGGTTTCATTTCCTTTCCTTTCCTTTCCTTTCCTCACGTTTAAATGAATCTTCAACGTTTGAGCTAACGGTGGAAATGGTATAATTATGTAAAAGGTGGGAAGGTTGGTCAGACAACACTGACAGGTACGGTGATAGGAGTGAACGTAACTGCGTCTGATAAAGTGTGGAAAGCGTTTCAAGCGGTTGGGGACATTGCGTTTTCGTACGCTTACACTACTATTCTCATTGAGATCCAGGTATGTACTGCTTCCTACTATCCTTAATTGAATATTTGCATTTACGTAGTCATATATATATATATGATGTCTTAGTTAGAATATGGTTCTATTAGAGTTTTGTTTTTTGTAGTTAGAAGTAATCCCTAACTACCGATTTGGATCTATTAGAGCACCTCCAACGGTTGGAACCCCGTTGGGGATCTAAACTTTTTTTTTTCTTTTTTTTTTGATTTTTTTAATAAAATAAAAAAATAAAAAAAGATGAATCAATCGCGGGTCGCCACGTGTCAGTGGGGCCCGCAAACAGTTTAAGAATCTGGTTTTTAATGGGGGGTTTTTAAAGCTGGTTCTAAATAAATTGTGGGTCTCACAATGTTTTAGAACCCCTAAAAACCATCTAAGAACCCCCCCCATTGGAGGGTGGTCTTATTAGTTATAGGTATGGATGTACCACTTCTATTCTCTCTTTCACCAAAAAGGGATATAAAGAAGAAGGTGCCATATTAGCTTGAAGATAAGACGTTACTATCAACTAGAGTAGTAGCCTAATAGGCATTCATATACAAAAAAAGCTTGAAAACATTAAATTATATTTGTGAAGCTCGAATATGCTTTTATTTTTGTTGCAGGACACATTGAGATCAAGCCCACCAGAGAACAAAGTGATGAGAAAAGCAAGTCTTATAGGAGTCTCAACCACAACTATGTTTTACATCTTATGTGGTTGCATTGGGTATGCTGCATTCGGAAACATAGCCCCTGGTGACTTCCTTACCGACTTTGGGTTTTACGAACCTTTCTGGCTCGTCGATTTTGCCAATATTTGCATTGCTATCCATTTAATCGGCGCCTATCAGGTAACCGTAGCATTATCAATTTACAAGTTCATTACATCTAATAAAACAAACATATCATTCATAAAAAAAAAGAACAGAACAATCACAACATACTTGTAGTTTTACATAAATAGTTAAATACTCTCTCCTGTTAGAAATTTAGATCAATAGTTTGAAAAGATTGTAGAAATGGAGTTAGTTTGGTGATAAAATACAATCAATTAATGATATATGTTCTTAATCCTTTATAATTATCATTTGCAGGTATATGTTCAGCCTTTTTTCCAATTTGTTGAGAGTAAATGCAACAAAAAGTGGCCGGAAAGCAACTTCATCAACAAAGAATACTCGGTGAAGATACCAATACCATTGCTCAGAACATGTCGTGTCAATCTATTCAGGGTGGTGTGGAGGACAAACTATGTGATTATGACAACACTTATAGCAATGATATTCCCATTCTTCAACTCCATCTTGGGTTTGCTCGGGGCGCTTGCGTTCTGGCCCTTAACAGTTTATTTTCCTGTGGCAATGCACATGGCTCAGACTAAGGTTAAAAAGTATTCGGGGAGATGGTTGGCGCTGCACCTACTCGTCTTGGTTTGCTTGCTTGTCTCCGCCTTAGCTGCTGTGGGATCCATCGTTGGCTTAATCAATAGTGTCAAAAAATACAAGCCTTTCAAGAATGTAGACTAAATTACTTATGAACTGTTATATCTTTCTAGTATAAGTATTTTACCTATCGTGTCTTCGATTAATGTTGTAAACGTATTCTGTTTCGCTTTATGATAAATTTTATGAAAATCGATGTATTGGACGTTCGAGCTAGAACCAGAAACATGAATCTGCCTTTCAATCTGTGACTATAACAACACATGGCAATATTTATAACTAACAACATAACAGAATTTAAATCCACATGACCAACGATGGAAACAGTACAACGCTGCTAAGTTTAAGTGTTCCATTGTCTGAAAGAGATGGATAATTAAGATATGGAAATTGATAGTGTGAAGAAGATGGGTTCAACCCAAACATTCATTTTTTTCATGAATACAAAAGTGTAGCATCTTCATCTTCTCAAACAGGTAATACCAAACTAACCTCATTTGTAACCCAACTAAAGTTAATTATCAGAATCTACCATGGACATTAAACATCCAACAGAAAACAAAACAACAACAGAAAACAAAACAAAACAAAGGAGAATAAATCTCTGTGTTTTTACATCCAGAAATTCCAAATGATTTTCATCTAATTTATACAGTTACATAATCCAATCAAAGGAAAAAGAAGAGTGACAAACAAACTCACTCGTAAGAACCCAAACCCAACATAAAAAAAAAGGTGAAAAGCCAATACGAAACCACACACAATCCAAAACAAGAAACTCACTATATACACATCCTATTTTGTTAATGCCTTTTACAGAAGATTTTTTCAAAAAGAAAATACTCCCAAGGCCTAAAATTTCAGAACATTAAAAACAAAAAACTGAACCTTATTTTTATTTTCAGCCGAGTGACTCACTGCAAAGCTCTTTCCTCATCCGTTGATTAAACAACCTGCAAGCATCCATACTAAGATCAATCGCTGCAGAGAGCGCCACGTACGCAGCTGCATCCTCCATACAGCTAACGTGCTGCACACTAACCTCTACACACGGCTTACTACACTTCCCTTCACCTTCCACACTCGCTGACATCACAAACCCTTTATATCCACTCCCCAACCAAAACCCGTATCCATAGTCGCCGCTCCCTCCTCTCGGACTACTCGCCGGCGACGTACCTCCGCTGCTGCTTCCGCCGCTACGTCTTCTCGATCTGTACACGCTACCTGCTGTTGGCGACGATCCCAACTCTATTGAGAACTTCCCACCTCTGTGTGAACTTATGGTTGACTCCGTAAGCACGATTCCTGCACCGGTTGATCCGTCTGGAATAAGCTCAAATCTGTAACCAAGCCCGTCACTGGCTCCACCGCGTTCTCTCCATGCCTCTAGTCTCCCCCACGGCTTCCACGTGCCGTCCCCTGGACGGAGGATGAGCCAAGAACCAGGGTTTGACCTGCTCACACGATCACTTCCAGGAGATGCAACGAAGGGAGTAACAATAGACGCCATAGCCACTGGAGAACCTGACAAATCGTGAACCGTTATAGACCATCCTTTTCGCTCTTTACCAGGACGTTCTCTCTCGCTCCCGAACGAGTTAAGCCAGCTCCGTGGAACGCTTGTCTCACTCGGCAAAGATCTGATCAATAAACAAACATATAAAAAAGAGTAAAGTTTTATACTAATGAATAATTATAAAGTGGTTAAATATCACAAAGAGTAAAGTTTTATACTACTAAAATATCACAAAGAGTAAAGTTTTATACTATGAATAAAATGTGATACTCAATATTTCAAAATAATCTATGGCGTTAGATCTTATGTTAAAAGCGCATTTCGATTTGATTCCTCGGAAAAATCGTAAAATTAGAAATTTTTAATAACTCAATTTCCGACAAAATGTGGTGAGATTGTTTTGTTCGGTCGGAAAAACCAACCTTGATCTCATTGTACGATCACCGGTATTCCGGCAACTGAATTTGCAAGTGAAAACCGGTTGTCTGATACTTCCTTGAATCTGAACCACTTGAGGACTACACTCAGGCTCGCCGTCGAACTGGAAGACAAACCTAGGATCAGGCTCCGCCTTCACATTCAGATGAAACTGAGCCGAAGAAGACTCTTTCCCCGCTCCTTTTCCGACAGATATCCATCCGTTATGAAACACGCACTGCTTCGTCTTGGTACCGGATAGATCCAACGGTACGGAGACTTTCGCCAAGAGACGACCGGAATGCACGCCGCACGCAGCGCCGGATCTTCCTGTATAGATGAAGATCTTAAGGCATGGCTTGGAAGCGAAGATGGATCTGGAAGCTAGACGAGTGATGTCGGAGCAGCTGAGATGGAACGTGGCGGCTAGGGTTTGGATCTCCGGGAACTGCGTGGCTTCCAGTGGAATGTAGGGGATAGCTGCGGTTTGCGGTGGGAAGTTTTTGAGTTTGATTTTGCAGAAACAGGTGGATGACGAGGGATGCACGACGGAGCTCGATGTCTTCGCCGCTTGAGGAGCTTTTAGAGCTAGGTTTCCGATCGTGAGACGGATGAAAGGACAAGGATCCATTTAGGGTTTTTCAGGGGAGAGAGAGAGGACTAAGGGTTTAGGGAGAGAGACATTAATGGCAGGAACTGTAACGATGACTTGAGAACTAAGCCAAAGGAAAAAGAAGGTGACGATTAAAACGCAGCGTTTTAATGTCGCCGCTGGAGTTTAACGACCTAACCACCAGCGAACGCTTGCTTTTGTATTGCCTCTGGTTTTGAAGTGGGGCAAGATGGAAGCATAAGATACATTCTTTTTCCATTTTTGCATTCCCTCCTTTCTTTCACTATATTTTCAGAATTGTCCAATTCGTCCTTGTTCTCTCCGAAAATAAATATTAGCCCCAGAATTATTTCTAGGACCATCTCCAATGATTAATTCTATTTTTTTCTTCAAAATGGATAGAATTATGTTCTAATATAATAGTAGTCAAAATAGAGTGATGAACAAAAAAATCATTCTATATATAGAATAAGTCGAAAATATAAAGTGAAAATTAGAATAATATTGAAACATTTTTACTTCAAACTTTATTTTAATAAAGTCAGAAATATCCTAAACTATGTGACTCCACTTTATTAAAAGAGATAGGTCACAATAAAGATATAAAATGATAAACAAAATATTATAATTAAAATTATTTGATAAAGTATTATGTAAATTTTTGAATGCACATTTTACATGTAGCAACCCAAAATATTAAATAAATAACATTGTAAATTTATGATTATATACACATATAAATCAAATAAGAGAAATTTTATTATTAAATTTGTAAAAGTATTTGTATTAGGGCAAAATTTTAACTATCTCCTTAAAAATAGGCTCGATTAGATCAGATAAATGACCCTTAAAGCCTAAAATGTCTGACAAGCAGCCTAAAATTGGGCTAAATAATACGAAATCAAAACAGTGGTGTCGATTAGCTAACATTGTAATAATGTGACAACTGTTTTGCAAATTTTCTTTTAAAATGTTAAGCAATTTCTTTTGGAGTTTTAAATGTGTACGAATAAAAGGGTAAATCCGAAATTAGGAGTTAGTTGAGGGGTAGAGAGAAAAGGCGTTGGATCACAGCTGGGAACAGGCTGGCAAGAGAAGCCAGCTAGGATGAGAGGTTGACGATGTCCTCTCTCTCTCTCTTTAGAGTCTTGACTTTCTCTCTCTACCTGATCAGTGAGTGACCAACCACACAAAACGTGGGCCCCCACTTATTTTGAATTATACGAAAGTACCCTTACGGGCTTACGTGTACGTTCGCGGCTCTTTGTGGCCTTGATCGGGGGAATCTTTCCGTCTCTATGCGGAGTTCACGTTTTTGTGTCAGTCACATAGTTTTTTTATATGTTTGTTTTGGGCCGCACTAATGAGCGTCCAGTCCAAATCATGTGTTATTTCATAGTCGTTCGTTAACTCTCAACTCATGCAAGGCTCAAAATCAAATTTAAATACTGGATAAAACAGCATAGCTAAAATAATTAAACGTAATTTTGTTGTTGAAGCACCATTGATATAAAAAGAAATGCACGGGGGCATGTAGACGATGATGCACTAGCAAGAAGAATGCATTTGTCTTCTTGAGTGTGACTGAGTCTACAAATGTTACTAATATATATATTCAAAAGAAGAAAAGAAGGGAACAAAATCCAGCTATCATCCACGATCCTCGTTCAAATAAAGCTTAAACTAATCTAAACAGATAGTTAATTGAATCTAATATATCGTAAACGTGCACGCATATCTCTCGCCCAATCCCCAAACAATTCTGATATATTCATATTATTAAAAAATGGACGAAGAAGCTCATCGTATTGTTTAAGAATAGAACGAGTTTACCTTAGAATAAAAAGTGTGACTGACTATTTCTTATGTGTTTTTTTCCTCGGAAGTGTAAACACGTTATAAACTTCATATAGTGCATAGGTAAAAATGTTTCATGGTTCAAAAATTCTGGAGAGTGCTAGTCCTTTTTCTAAAAGATATTACTCTCTCCGTTTCAAATTATATGATGTTTTTTAGAAGGTTTATGTTGTTTCAAAATATTAGATGTTTTAAAATTTTAAGGTATTTTTTGAAGTTTTAAGGTTAACTTTAACTTTATTAGAAACTATTCAACCAATAAAATTTTAAAATTTTTTTTATAATTGGTTAAATGATTTTAAAATTATATTTTTAAAAGTACTTTATAGAAAAATATAAATTTCTTAATCTTTGTGTGGTAAGTTAAAACATATGTATTATGAAACAAAGGCAATATAATTTACTTTAAAATAAAACTAATTTTTTTAAATAGATATTTTTAATTTTTTTAGCACAAAAATAATTTTAAAAAAATATTATGGAAATAACTTTTCTTATTTTGATCTTTTTTTTTTCAAATTTGCCTGGGGAACAACGTTGTTGTAAGTGTAAAGTTTAAAAGACAATCATTTACCATTTGTGTTCCCAAAGATCTATACAATAGTATACAGAGATACATAGGAATACTTAGAGCAACCACATTGAAGTATTATAGGGGATTCATTAGGGAGGATTCATGGGGTTTTGGGATTTAAAATAAATCAGAAATGGGTTAATTATAGTAGATCGGTTCTCTCGACTGAACCCGCGTGAGACGGGTTCATGCAACGTGTCAGGCCCGGGTTGGATGTTTAATATATATATTTTTTTTAAAAAAAAATTTTAAAAAATTATTTTATTCAATATATTTTTTTTTTAAAAAAATTAAAAAGTATTATTCTATTCAATATATATTTTTTAAAAAAAAAATTAAATATTTTAAAATAAAAAAGTATTATTTTATTCGTATGAACCCCAACTTCGGGTTCATTGATGGAAGATCACATTTGATCCGGGTTCAACACTATTCATGATCCCACCAAAAAAATAATAAAAAAATTTGTGAACCCCAAAGGGGGGTTCGCTAATGTGGTTGGTCTTAGACAATTACATGAAAATGCAATATCTACAACTACGTAGTTATTAAATTTATCTCTCATCTCATCTCTGGAAGCTATTACTATTAGCTAGCTAAATAGAACGCGAAGCCCCATATATATAGACTGAACATTAGTAAAAAATCTACAACGATATGTATTTCATCCATGAGTGGACACACGAGATCTGCGCGAGGTAGTTTTCACTTCCTGAACATTTATGATGTAGAGAACGTTAGTTCAAATTCAGTGAGCAAAAAATTATCTCACTGAATGTTTCATAAGACAGATCTTACAAACAAACAGTGTTATGCTCTTGGAAGATCATGAGATCAGATGCAAGATTTCACAAAGAAAAAAAAACATAGAAAATGAGCTCTTATAAATAAAGAGCCACATGAGTATGAAATATTTTTTAATAAATTATTAAATATCAACGTATTAATTCAGTGATGAGATGACAAAAAAGGGAGAAGATCAAAAGACAGGGAAGCAGGAAGAGAGAAGAGAGAAGAGGAAGATGAAGGCGTTAGGGTATTGGCTAATGGTGGTTGGTTCGCTGAGATTAGCTTCGGTTTGGTTTGGTTTCTTCAACATTTGGGCTCTTCGTCTCGCCGTCTTCTCTCAGACCACCAGTTCTGTTTTTCTCTTTTATAAATCTCCATTTTAAAACTTTCCATGTCTTTTAATCCTACTAGGTCATCTTCACATTAGGATCTATAGAGATTCCTTCTATCAAATTGATCTCTGAGATTCTAGTCAGTCATATACTTGGTCAGTGGTGGCTATGGATGGTCATGTAATGTGTGTTTAATTGTTTTAAGTAGAAATGAGTATGAGGAAACACTTCGTGGATCTGATTTGTGCGTGAAAGTCTAGGTCTTCCAAAACGGATCCAATTTGGGATCCCTATGTTATAAAGAGTTTGAAAAATTAATGAAGAGGTAGCTAGTACATTGCATTGTTAGGTCAATGGTTTTGAAGTTCACAAGTCAACTAAGAAGGAAAGCCTGATTCTGATTCTTTGAACTTATTCATGTTCCTTTGATTGCAAAGTTGAGGTAGTTTGGATTGAAAGCAACACATGCTCAGATTCACTTATTTGCTTCAGGGCTCGAGCAAGAGTATTTTTTATCTTTTAGACTAAAAGGCGGTGTCATGTGTTTTTTTTTTAAAATTTCTTGATCATTATGGCTTCTTTTTTTTTTGTCTCCAAGATTGGTCTTCCTTGCAAGTTTAGATTATATAAATTTATAGCTTATCTTTGTTTGGGACCCCATAAGTTTATTCCAGTGTCAATGGTTAGCTGTTTAAATCTGTTGGATAGCGCTAGTTTGTAGGATTCTTAATAAATCAACCGAGGTAGTAAACTTATAGAGAAGAATCTTTGTGTCAGGTCTATATTTCTCAGTGGATGGTGTTCATTGAATCTCTGGGGCTATGGACCTTTATGAGATAAAAAGTTCGGTTCCATGTGACTCATGCTTAGTGTTTGATTTTGTTAGACGGGATGTGATATGTAGGAAATAGAGATTAGTACCATAAGACTAGCAAAACATATCCCAGAAAGATACGGACTTCCTTGGTGATGCAACTTTTGTAGGAAGTGGACCACCATGCCCTAGTAATCAGGAGGGGGGAAGTATTTGGATTTAGAATTGGTTGGTTTTTGATTACAGTTTACAGACTCCAATGCAGAACCTTTTTTTGTGGGATCAATATGCATTTTTTTTCTTAAAATACTGTTGAAGTTAATCAATGACCAGGTGAAGTGTATCAGATGCTGTAGATGTATTAGAACAGAAGCAACTTGATGTGTTTCGTTTCCTTTGTAATTTGTGGTGTATGATTTGGACAAAGGGAGTGTTATGGAACATTTCTTCCTTGTGATTGTATTAGTTTAACGATTCTGGTAACAAGAAAAAGTAGTAATAATGTTGCATCATATGAGCAACTTAGGAATAGGAAACATAGAATGGTTAATCCACTAAAGACTTTATTCACATAGTTGAAGTCTCTAACTTTCTGTTTCCTCAGGTGATGGCTCAATATGTTCTTTCTTCTGTTTTAAATGTTTTGCAGTGAGTGAAGTTCATGGACGTACGTTTGGAGTATGGACACTCTTGACATGCACTCTCTGCTTTCTTTGTGCATTCAACCCTGAAAACAAACCGTTATACTTGGCTACGTTTCTCTCATTCATCTACGCCTTAGGCCATTTTCTGACTGAGTATCTCTTCTACCATACAATGACCATCGCCAATCTCTCAACAGTAGCCTTCTTTGCAGGTAAGGCTTGTGGGAATCACCAAACATTACATCACTCACTCTTGTATTCAATCAGTTAATGTAGGTTGCACTCATTGTGTGCATGATCCTCACACTGCGTTGTTTTTAATGTATTGAATAGGCACATCGATTGTGTGGATGCTCTGGGAGTGGAATACCCTTGAACAACCACACTCCAAACTTTCTTGATGTTTTTTCAAGAGGACATGTAAACTGATTATTTCTTCTTTGAAACTGTTTTAAGAGTTGGAATCATCTCCGGCTCTTTGCTCGGATTCCTAAAGCTGTTGATTTATTTTTCATCTTCCATCTTTGATAGAGTCTTATGGAGACTTGTTGTAGGACGTGCTATCTTCTAATAAACTATGGCTCAAAATTGTCAATCATGTATTGTATCCTATCTCATATCTGCTCCAGCTGAATTGATCATCTTTGTTTTCACTTGTAATATTTTCCAAATTTGAGTATGAACCGACTTTTATCATTTAGAGCAATGATGAAAATAATCATATCACCAGACGATGAATTATGATGATGAACACATGCCTGAATGGTATTGTGAGCGATAAATATTTTCACGGTTCCTCTGAAACTAGCATCTACTTGTTCCCGGTTCAGTTATGTTAATTATTTTAATCATCTCCTCTGCCAAAAAGGTTGCATTATGATGTTTAGGGAATATGTTAAATTACTAAATTTTTATGTATTTATATGTTAAATTTTTAAAAACAACAATAAATTACTAAAATTATTTCAAGTTTTACGTTAATTTTTTTATATCAATGATTTAAATTTTTTGTTACAACAATAGACAAATTATGATAAAACGAGATGAGTATTTCATTTTTACAAGTTGACACGCAAAGTATTTACGTAACCAAAATATTTCATATCTCACATCATTTTCAGTCACCTAACCAAGCTTTGCTAATTTTAGTATGCTTAGGTTATGTCGAATAAATACTAATATTTCCTATTAAGTAAAGAACTTGTATTGTGGATATTGTCAAACCTGTAGGATACATTGGACCTGTGGTTTCACTATTAAATACTATATTATACAATTAATTATAGTTCAAAAGTATCAGTCATGCAAATTAATCAAATGCTAAGCCTCCAAATATCCAACTTTTTAACAAAAATCTTAAGTCATCGCAGGCAGTGGATCAAAAAATATCATCGGTTAGTTGAGTAGATGTTACTAATAAGAGCAATCACGAAGGGTCCATATCACCAACATTATCATACTTGTCCAACTTCTTCGCATCTACCCAGTGTCGTGCTCAGTTATTAATTAAGGGGCCTACGGCAAACTAACAAAAAAAAAGAAAAACTGCTTATTACACTACTCATTCGGTTACAAAAAGATACATGTTTTATAAAAAAAAATTGTTTCAAAAAGTTACATTTTTTACATTTTCAATGTATGAATTAATAATAAAATATAAATTTTAAAGTGTTAATCAAAATTTTATTAGTTAAAAATTATGGAAAATAGTTAATTGTGAAAATTAAGACATTAGAAACTAAAATTTTAGATATTTTATTAATATGTGTGAAAACTCTAAAACATTCATCTTTTAGAAACAGAGGAAGTATTATATAAAATATGAAAACAAATGATAAAGTTTATACAACTCATTGTTGATAAATAAATGTGAATAGTTGTATAACTAGTGTTATGAAAATAGTATCTATTTGCAAACCACATATTAATTAACTAATAAACAACTTTCTCCATTACGAAAAGATTCATATTTTAGAAAAAAAATTCATTTCAAAAAATTATATATTTTACATTTTGAATGCATTAGTTAATGATAAAATGTAAATTTTAAAATATTAATTAAAATTTTATCGATTAAAAGTTATGGAGAATAATTAACTACGAAAAATAAGATATTGGTAATTAAAATTTTCTATATGTTTTTTTAATAAGTTGAAAATCTAAAACACACATATTTTGGGAACAGAGAAAATATTCAATAATTAATATTAAAAGTTAGCTATTCAGATTACGTAATATATATCAAATATTTTTCTAAATAAGTTAATTTAATCCAAACTAGGAAGTTAGCATTTATAAAAAGAATAAAAAACAATTAGGTACACTATAAAACTAGAAAATGAGCAAAAGCTAAAATACAAAACAGAAATAAACAATAAAAGAACATGAAATCTTCTAACTAAAAAACTCTTATAAATGTACGGAAGGTTTATTAGTATGGGTCAAAAAATTTAATTCTGAAACAAAAGTCACAAGTATTTAAACAAATTTACTAATCAAACTAAGTAATACAGTAGGCACGGCCATGTATCTACCCCGTAGAATATTCAACATTGGTGGATTCTCACAACCACCCATATATATACTTTCGACAATACTGTATCGAAAATGAGGAGACAAGAATATAAATGGGATGGCCTCGATAGCATATAGCATTATCAAAACCAAAAAGTGGGAAAAACTCATTTAATAGATGAACTAATGGACCAAAAAGTTGGTATACATATTTAGTTCTCCCATTGATGTTTTACGTCACAAGATAAGTGTTGGGATTTCTTGAGTCCATAACCAACTTTTAGTGTCTGATTAACAAGATATTATTCATTTTAATCTTATGAGATAAGTTTACATTGATTTAGTTTTGAGTTCTTTTCCAAAATGTAAATTTGTCTAAACTTTTGATGTGAGACTTAATTGAAATATCAACATTCTCTTTCTCAAACCAATTTCTTAAACCAAATACCACACTTATCTTTTGATTGATATATGAGATGTATCTCTCATGTCCAATTTTTTAATGTATGATTAGTTTTCTTGAGTTTATGTCTAATTTTTTAATACATGATTATTATGATATTATTTATTTTGAGCATAGAAAAATGTACATATCGATTTAGTTTTAAATTTATTTTCAAAAGATGTCGTACTAATCAAAGTTTAGTAATTTGTCTAAACTTCAATTTGAGACTTGGATTGATATCTTATGATGGAGTCATCACTCAACTGTAACCATGTTTTTTTATCAGTTTCTCACTATTAGGACAACAAATTGAATACCATCCACAGACCAAAGAACGAGTTCACGACATATCTTTCAATGTACTTTGGTGGTAAGGGTAAAGAAAAGTTATGGTCTCACAAAGCTAATATAAATACAAGTATTAGTAGCAGTAAACAGAGTTGTAAATGCCTCTATTGTCCTCTACTCTTTCTATATTTATATCAATATTGTTCTTGTCTCCTCTTCTCTCTCCCTCTTTGTAGTTTCTCGAATATTTTCTTCAGAGTAAGCACAAGGTAATTCATTTTCTATAGAATCTGGAACTAGAATCATATAAAAACAATTCTTTTTTAAGAGTTTCAGGTTGGTACACAAAGTCATACAACATTTATCATGGCTCTTCGCTGCTTATCTCAATCTTCAACAACTTTCTCTTATCTCTCTAAGGTTTGTATCTATGTCAATTTACGTTGTAGTTGTTTCTTCATGTATGGAAAAGAAGAGTAGAATCCTTTTTCTTGTTTTGTTAAAGAACTAAAAAAATTGATATAGATATATAAATATATAGTTTTTTAAAAAGACATTTGGTTTCCTTAAAGCTCACGCGCAGGTTTGATACGTACATGAAATAATACAGATCTGTGGATTTCGTATGCATGGGACCAAAGCAGCAGCTTCAATTGTAGAAGAACATGTCTCGGAGATGGCGGGGACTGGACGGTAATATGATCTTCCAATTCTAATACAACAACATTTGTCCTTTCTCATTCATGATCACCACCTACATTTTACCGTCCTAAAATTTAAGGTATCCGGATCCGGATCTATTTGTTATTTCTCTTTTAAAAACACGGATCCAGATATCCATACTTAAATTAAGAATATCCGGATCCAAATGCGGTTTGGACGCATCCAAAATTTTACTATTCAAATTCGGTTTCGGACACCCCAGATATACTATTTTCAAAACGGATCCGGATCCCGAATAATAAGTCTCATACCTACCAATCACACAATGTTTCAACAAATTTTAAGAAAACAAAAATAATTATAGTGTTAATATTCTTTTTCGTAAAAACTCGAGGAGGTATTAGCCGATAATGCCGTCCTTACTACTACATGGTTGCAATAAATGCATGTCTGAGTACAAAGTATTTATTAGTTTCCAAAAAATCAGATGTGAGATGAAAAATGGAAATAAACAAGAATATATTTTTTGTTTTTTATTTATTTTATTCACGTTTATTATTGATGTTTATAGTAATAAAAAGAATCTTTACTAGGCGAAAAGTTATGCTAAAAATTAGTTCAAAAAGAAAAAAAAGTTACTTATGTTGCAGTGATGATGAAGAGTATGCTGAGGTGGATTGGGACAACCTCGGATTCAGTCTTGTAAGGACAGATTACATGTTCGCCACCAGGAGTTGCGGAGAAGGAAACTTCGAACAAGGTTGCCTTAGCCGTTACGGCAACATCGAGCTCAACCCTGCTGCTGGAATCCTCAACTACGGCCAGGCAAAAGCTTCAAAACTCATCCCAAAAAAAAAAAAAAATCACAAAAATTCCATCACATAATAAACAGATTATCTGGTGGATTTTGCAGGGACTAATCGAGGGGTTGAAAGCATACAGAAGAGAAGATGGTAGGGTTCTTCTCTTTCGTCCAGAGTTAAATGCCTTGCGTATGAAGAAAGGAGCAGAGAGAATGTGTATGCATTCTCCTTCTGTTCAACAGTTTATTGAAGGTGTTAAGCAGACTGTTCTTGCAAACAGACGTTGGGTAAAAACATTCAATCTATATATATATATATATCTTTGTTCTTTGATACAAGGTCGGTCCTGAGATTTTAATAGTTATATGCAATTTAGTAAGAGTTTTGAAAAATAATTTTTTTCCTTTACAGATTTGGAGACATGTATTTATGCAAATTATTTTATAAAAGGAATTTTGGAGGCTATATTCCAATATTTCACTTCCTTATACCTATGTTCAGGACCGGTTCTGCCTCAATATTATTTTGGTTTTAGTTGTCTTAAAGGCTCAAGCTTCTTTTTTGTTTGCTTTAGGTTCCTCCTACGGGAAAAGGGTCACTGTATCTCAGACCATTGTTGTTTGGAAGTGGAGCAAACTTGGGTTTGTCTGCAGCATCAGAGTTTACGTTTCTTGTGTTTGGTTCTCCTGTTCAAAACTATTTTAAGGTCAGTGATTTCAAAAGTCTTTTTCATCATTTTTTTCAGACAAAAGATCAATCTTGATTTTGCTTGTATAGGAAGCTACAGCAGCATTGGATCTCTACGTTGAGGAGGTGATTCCACGCGCGTTTCTTGGAGGAAGTGGTGGCGTTAAGTCCATTTCTAATTACGGTCCAGTAAGTAAAAACACTCTTTAGGATATGGTTTGAAGTATGCTAAAGTGTTTTGTTCATGAGTGAGTCTTGTGTTTTGGTAATAAACTGTAATAAAAAAGGTGCTTGAAGTGATGAGAAGAGCGAAAGCGAGAGGGTTTTCCGATGTTTTGTATCTGGATGCAGAGACTAAGAAGAACATAGAGGAAGTTTCTGCTTCTAATATATTCCTTGTGAAGGTAAGAGGAAATTCTTTTTATAGAGACAAGTTGAATGCTTCTTTTGTAATGTTAAAATTTTGAAGTATTTTTGAGTCTTTTCAGGGAAATACAATAGTGACTCCAGCTACAAACGGGACGATTCTTGGAGGGATCACGCGTAAGAGCGTAATCGAAATAGCCCTTGATCTTGGTTACAAGGTTAGTTTCATTCCACATCTTTGTTCCTCTAACTCTGTTACAACTCTTCTGCATAGAGATATACATATGTTAAGTGTGTAATGGACAGGTGGAAGAACGAGTAGTCCAGCTAGAAGAAGTGAAGGATGCAGAAGAAGTTTTCTGCACTGGAACTGCCACTGGAGTTGCTTCTGTTGGGAGCATCACGTTTCAGAACACAAGGTCTCTTCTTCTTCTACTACACATACATTAATATATGTACTGATTTACATATGTATATGGTTAGAATTATACATTTTATATATTGATAAATCTGCAGGATGGAGTATAAAGTGGGAGATGATGGGATTGTTACAGAGCAACTTCGATCTATTCTTGTCGGAATACAAACTGGTTCTATCCAAGACACTAAGAATTGGGTTTTGGAGATAGACTAATTTGGGAGATAAATAAATAAATTGTTATGTTGCACTCTTTCATGTATCAAAAGATTTGGGACTCTCAAAATGGGTTGTCTAATGAATCATTTATAAGTTAAAACTTATAAGACTTTCACAAACTGTTTTTTTCCCCAACATTTCTTGCATCCCTTCGTTTTTTAGAGTACAATAGTATCGGACCTTGGTTCAATTGGAAACGATTATTGGTTATTGGCTCAATTGGAAAAGATTATGGTCATGTGTTGTTGTGTCGAAGGTTCTCAATTTGAACCATAGCTTAAAGAAAACTAATATTAGATAATTTAGTTTTCGGTCCGAAAGATTACATGGAGCACGAATCTCTTAATTTCATAAAAGAAAAGAAAAAGTATCAAATTAGTTAGTTCGTTTTAGCTTTTGGGATGTATAGATGAGACAAAACTAATATTAGATAATCTAGTTTTTTTGTTTGGAGGATTACAGGGAACACGAACCTCTTAATTTCATACAAGAAAAACAAGAGTATCAGATTAGTTAGTTCGTTTTAGCTTTTGGGATGTATAACTGAAAACATTTGATGTAGCCGAAAACATCCCAAATTACTGTAATTGAAAAGCCTAAAATAGGCCCGAAAGTTCCCAATTAGATTTATAAAACCTTATAACTTGGGCTGGTTATGATTAGTCTTTGTTTCACAATTGGTCCTTCCAAAGAATACACTGATTTTCTGGTGAATATTTTCTTAAACATATTCTACTTTTGGTGAGACATGTCTAATCTCTTTTGAATCATACCACTTAACGTAATCTTCTAATCTCACCCTTTTTTGGTTTGTCGAACTTCTTTTCTAAACTTCCTATTAGTTTAATAGATAGGATTCAAATGTTTTGTCAAAGAAAATTAGGTTCTTAAGAAAAGTAAACGAAGGGGGTGAGAGACGAAGACACTTTTGATATCACCACTTTATGGAAAGGGACATGTTACGGAGGAAAAAACGTTGTTATCAGATAGAAAAATGGCTCTTTCTATGACGTGGCTCTCTCAATCTATGAGTCTCCACTAGCTTTCGTATTTAGATTCTATTATAATAGATTATGAACACTGAACCATTTGAAATATCTACGGGCTATTATTTTTTTTTTTGTCATCCTACGGGCTATTAAAAACGTTGAATATACAAAATGGTAATGGACGAAGACGTTGAAAAAGACGAATGATGTGGAGAGGACACATCGAACGGAGGTTGTTTATCCGACAAATACATCCGCATCTGACGTGGCTATCACTTCTCAAGTTTTCCCCCTCCTTAATCTTTGGAGTTCCCATCAAAAAAAGTGTAATTAGAGCTGGATCTGAAATTTCAGAGACTTTAAACATTTTTAAAGAAATTTATGACTTTTTTTTCTGTAATTTAGAGATTTATTTTTGCATAAAAAAACTTAAAAAAGTTTGGAGAACAAGATCAACATTTAAGTATGTGTCCAGATCCGATCTTGAATGTAATCTAAATTTTAAGAAATATCTAAAAATAACATAATTTAAGTATCATTTTGGAAAAATACACATTATCAAAAATATATTAACATTTTGATTTATATTTTAGTGATTATTTATTTAGGATTTAGTGTTAGGGGTGAGGTTGGATTTTTATTTTTTTTAATTTTTTTTAAAAAAATAATTATATCTATTTTCATCAAAAAATTAAGATATTATTAAAAATTGTTATCTATTAAAAATAAATTTGCAGTCCGATAAAATTGTAATTTCCCCCCTAAACTTTATCTTCGAGGGTAAACTGTATTTCTATTGTATGTGCACCAAGAAACAGATCAATAAAACAAGGGATCCATACAACGTAATTGATGAGAGTTTTGACTATACAAAAACTAATTATTCTCATGTGGCTCGAGAATTATAATATGCTAATTAAATCACTTGTAAACAATTCAAAAATAGGATTTTCCGTTTCAAGATACACCACATGTTTTTTCTTTTCTTTTATTCTTTCACTTACCACCATTAAAACGAAACAAAGAACAAAGCTCCGTTAATTTCGTTAATTTCTAGTTTCAGAGAGACATGTCTAGCTAGATCTAATAAGGAAGATAAACATAAGTGACAAAGCAAAGGAAGAAAATAATAATAATAACAAAAAAAAAAAAAAAAACAAGATAATAACTCTTACCAATGTCCACTTTGTAAAAGAAAATAAAACAAATCACAACGTTTTCCAGATAAAAGCAAACACACTTCACATAAGCTTATCAATCAATCAGTTACGTGTTGGAAACCTAACTTGACACTGTTCTTTCTTGGTGGTTTCTTCACCTTTTCTATTCAAAAACTTTCTCTCCTTTTCTTCTGTTATAACTTTTATAAGATCAACAGAATCATCTTTTCATAACCAGACAAAGGCTCCTGCAATTGTGAAAATGATCAAAACAATCTCATCTCTGCGCAAAAGTCTGGTGTTACCTCTTCATGTACATATTCGTATGGTATACGTTATTTTACAATCTAATATGTTCATAATCCAGACAGAACTCAACATCTCAGATGCATATATATATTTGGCTAATGTTTTTATTTTATTTTTTTCAGCTACAAAGTTTCTCTAAGTACAACGCACAAGCTGCCTCAGCGTTACGAGAGGAGCCTAAGAAACCTACTTATCAGTAAGCTTGGATCCATCTCATGTAAATATATGCCTTTACCATTATATTAGAAAGCTCTGTTTTCACAATCCTTGTTTCTTTTTTATGTAGAGATGATGAGTATGCGGATTTGGATTGGGACAATCTCGGGTTCGGTCTGACTCCAGCTGATTACATGTACGTCATGAAATGCTCAAAAGACGGCGAGTTCACCCAAGGTGAACTCAGTCGCTTTGGTAATATTCAGCTAAGTCCTTCTGCTGGAGTCTTAAACTATGGACAGGCAAGCTTCTTGTAACTTCCCAAAAGTTTCTTGATCTTGTCTCTGATACTTTCTACTATTCACAGGCGATATATGAAGGTACAAAAGCGTATAGGCAAGAAAACGGGAAGCTTCTTCTGTTTCGACCTGATCACAACGCTGTCCGAATGCAGCTTGGAGCTGAACGTATGCTCATGCCTTCTCCTTCTGTTGATCAGTTTGTTGATGCTGTTAAGCAAACCGCTTCTGCGAACAAACGTTGGGTAACAAACGCTTTTCTTTGTTAACAAAGATTAGCATTCTCTGAAGAGGTTTCTTTTTGAGGATGTGAATGAGTTTTTGTGTGTGTTTTGGTTTAGGTTCCTCCTTCAGGGAAAGGTTCTTTGTACATTAGGCCTCTGTTGATGGGAAGTGGTCCAGTTCTTGGTTTAGCACCTGCACCTGAATATACATTCATTGTCTATGCATCTCCTGTTGGTAACTACTTCAAGGTATCTATATATCCTGTTTAAGCTTTTCTTCAGTGACAATAGAATGGCTAGAGAGTCTTTTCAACATTGGTTTGCAGGAAGGTACCGCTGCTCTTAACCTCTATGTTGAGGAAGAGTATGTCCGTGCAGCTCCCGGTGGAGCTGGAGGCGTCAAGAGCATCACAAACTATGCCCCCGTAAATACTGAAACCCACTTAGTTTCCAAATATCAGAGGCAATACTTTTTGATAAACCATGTGGTGTAGGTTTTGAAAGCACTAAGCAGAGCCAAGAGTCGTGGGTTTTCAGACATTCTTTATCTCGACGCTGTCAAGAAAAAGTATCTTGAGGAAGCTTCTTCATGCAACGTCTTTGTTGTAAAGGTAATATACATGTTTGTGGTGTTTGCAGTAGTAGATACTATGAGCTCTATTTGCTGTATCTTCCTAATATCACTACTTCAGGGTCGGACAATCTCAACTCCTGCTACTAATGGAACAATCCTAGAGGGGATTACTCGGAAAAGTGTGATGGAAATCGCCAGTGATAAAGGTTATAAGGTAACACAACTCAAAGCTGTTTTACCTCGGAAGAACCAACAATAATAAACACAGATAAGTTTCACAAACTTGGGATATGATCAGGTAGTAGAGAAGGCAGTTCATGTGGATGAAGTAATGGATGCAGATGAAGTTTTCTGCACCGGAACTGCTGTAGGAGTTGCTCCTGTGGGAACTATAACATATCAGGACAAAAGGTAAATAAAACTCACAATGCCTTGATCAGTTTCCACTCCAACCTTTAAACAAAGCTTTGGCCTGATGTAATAATCTTTCTGGAACATTCAGAGTAGGGTATGAAACTGGGGATGAATCTATCTGCCAGAAACTGCGTTCGGTCCTTGTTGGTATCAAGACAGGAACCATTGAAGATACCAAGGGATGGGTTACATGCATCAACTGAGAAACCAATTATCAAACCTTTTACCACAAAGAGAGATTACTCTGCATTTTATCAAGCTGTGTATACACAACAATGAAGAAGACTCTGTAAATCTATAATAAAATATATTCTCATATTCACTTTGGATAATGTAAAACAGTGTATTCTGATTCCATATTTATTTAATAAATGCATTCTTGGTTGAGAAATAAAACAGCTGAGAATCCAAACCATTCTTGTTTTCTTTAGAAAAAATAATAACATGGAAGAACATATATAATACTTAGGGCCATAAGCCTTCTTCTATACAAACTCTTTCTCTCTTCAAATTTTCCATTGAACTCATCCTTGGAAGTACTAGAGCTCTGGTTTCAATGGACCTAAGACAAGAAGAAACTACCAATAAAGACACAAAAGGAAAAGACAGAGATGGGAGAAGCAAGTTTGTGTAGCTTTTAGTTACCATTATTAGGTGAGAAACTAGACATAGCCGATGGATTTGAGACGAACCCCATTTGGTAGAGGCTTTGTAGTTCACTCTCTAGTGTTGTCTACACGATGAGATAAAAAACAATGTGTAAGAGAATTTAAAGTGGTGCTAAAAGCATGATATGTTGTTTCTGCTGTTGCTTGCCTGAGGTAATGGGTTGAATTGTGGAGTTGTGGTGGTAGAAATGTTCGGTATCGTCCCTTGAAAACAGGTGAAAGGATTCAGCCCGAGAATAGGAGTGTTTCTGTCTCTTGACTGCAGAAGCTGAAGGGAGACAATGCAGGTTTAGTTCTGATTCATAACTTGCAAACTATTATTTATCTCGTTTTGAAGTTATGGGAGAGATGTCAAGCTTCTTACATCTTTAGCAAGAATCCTGTCTATATCAATGTTGAGTTCTGGATTCACCGTTGCAAGTTTCATAGACAAAAACTGGACAAAATGAAACCGTGTGACACAGAAAGAAATATCAGAACCAAAACCCTCGAGCAAACTAACTTAAAAGGTTTCAAGAATCTCGCGTTATTGGAAGAGTTTCTTACCTCAACCTGCTGTTGCAATGACTGAACATAGTTGATGATTTCATCAAGCATTACCGCTTTCCCAGTGATCTAGTTAAACAGGTTATCAACCACAAGCAAAATGTTACTCGCACATCAAAGGATGTTAAACTGCTAAACTCCAGTACCTTGTTACATCCAGGAACAAGCTCTTGAAGCAGTCTCATCCTTTCACTGATCTTTTCTCTTCTAACCTTTAAAACAACAAATGAAAACAGCAAACTTCTCAGAACCAGTGATTGACTAAGAGCAAACTTCCAATAATCACATAGTATACCCTTTCTGCAAGACTGTGACTATTAGTGGCTTGACCTCTTCTTGCCCTCATATGAATGTAGTTTTCTTTAGGCGCTTCTTCGCTCTCCTTGTTCATCTTCTCTTTACTCTGATCATTTTTGTGTTTCTTCTGACTTTGAGGGTCTTCTTGAAATTCATCCACAGCTTTCTGCTAATTTAACAACACTCACTAGTCTCAGCACAAACCACATCAAAAACTTTTTAGTCTTTTTCTAATTAATCTCATTGCTACCAAACCAAAACATACCTTGTTCCATTGTGATTCGACTTCTGGTTGCCTTCTTTTTCTGGATGGGGAAGCACCAAGAACAACATCATCTGAAACCTGATGACGATCCTCATAAGACTCTCCAGGTCTGACCAATCTTCCAACACTTTCCCCTTTCTTGTCTGAACCAAGAAAATGACCAGTTTGACCACAGTCACCAAACGGAAGAAGACTCGCAGGCATGTCATGATAACCAGAACCGGGTTGGTGGTAATGAGGGAAGCAACTCATCCCTGGATTGTCCATAGCCATTGAAGGGTAATGGGAGCTAGAGAAGCCACCACCACTGACAACTGGATCCCAATCTGTAGAAGAGAAGAAAGGATCTGCCTTTGCATACAAAGGCATTGATGTGATTCCAACTCTTGAGATCCCACTTTCATCATCTCCATGTTCTAACCTCATTTCACCTTCATTACTCTCTCCACCCATTTCCTCTGATTCAATCCGCAAAAACAAACTTTGACTTGGTTGCAAGATGTAGAAGAAGCAAATCACTCACAGTTTTCTAAGAACTCTTAGAATAAATGATTATTTGTACTCAAGTCTAACGAAGAAAGTAACTAAAGAGAACTTATCAGAGACAAAGAAAGCTAAGAACTTACTTTCAGAGCAGAAAGTGGTAATAAGCAATGGATTTAGCTAAGTTACAGCTCATAGGAGCTTAACAAAAGGAAAAGAAAAAAGTAGATTCGCTTTTAAGAGTGTGAAAGAGCAAAGTCACTGTCTCACCTCATAACAGCTTCAAGAGAGAGAGAGAGAAGAAGAAAGAAAGATTTGGCCTTTGACAGACAAGAACTGAGATGAATGTAAGATCAGAGAACCAAGAACCTGAAATTTAAAATGAAGGAAACTGACACAACCCCCACTGGATATGATCAAGTTGGTAGGATCAGAGAAGCAATGATTTGGAGAGAGTTAATTAAATGGAGGGAAGATTGAGACAAACCCTGTTTGAGATACTCCAAAGATTGTGGTTCCCTTAGAAAGAGTAGAAAACAAGAATCAAATTGTTCGGTGGGAGTTTTTACATTTTACAGCAAACCTAAATCAGATAACTAAGGGAAGAGGAGATAGAGGGGTATCAAATGCTGTTTATGCTTGAATTGAGAAGAATGAAGAATTTAAAATTGGAACAAAGAACAAAGCAAGCATCAAGTTCAAACCTTTATAGAATCAAAGAAAACATTAGTGATAATTGTGTTTAGAGACAATAAAAGACCTAGAGAAAGAGAATAAGAAACCAAAGTAAAGCTGATAATTACCATTTGAGAGAGAGGGAGAGAGCTTAACAGTAATCAAAGGAGACATAATAATATGATTATTAAACACAAAAAGACAGAACAGCTACTGCCAAACTGCTTTACTTTCTCTTTTTTTCTTTTCATTATTACACAACCTAATCTACCTCTTCACCATGTCTTAAGTTTTACACCTCGGAAGTGTTTTAATTGACATTTAAATGTATAAAACAATCTAAGTTTTGCTTCTCAAACGATATTAAAAATTTATTTTTCGTATTTATATCAAACTCTCATTGTGCAAGCTGCGAGAGGGTGCTTCTCTTCGTGCC
Organism: Moricandia moricandioides; assembly: GCA_905132885.1. NCBI lineage: Eukaryota > Viridiplantae > Streptophyta > Magnoliopsida > Brassicales > Brassicaceae > Moricandia > Moricandia moricandioides. Next base: position 47,429 of record CAJHQQ010002158.1, read on the forward strand.
CAAGCTTTGCTTTCTAGCTTCCACTTTAACATGTGCTTTGGAATATTATAACATATAAGTAGTACACATACATGCATTGTATAAATCATTATAAGTGTAAGATAATATTATTTTTACTGACAACTATATAGTATTCTAACAGAAGACTCTTTGCTATATGACACACTCATATTTTTGTTCCGAGTGCCAACTAATCCTCGTTTTTAGAATAATTTTCCTCTCAGCTTTTCTAACAGCCGTCTGATTAAACCACTACGTTTAAATCTCATCTCTACACCGTTGGATCTATAAGCAACATATTTTTATTCTTTTCTATTTTACTGTTTTCCTTTCATACTGTAATAAATATTTGTGATCACATAATACATAATACGCGTAGTTGGTGGTAAACCATTTTCTCATTAGACTCATTCATCTTAGTTAAACTCGGGCAAATTAAAGACGCGGTGGAAACAAGTTAGCAATCACATCTATTTAGGAAATGCTACTTTGTGATACGAAGCAGGCGCAATAATACTGGTAGTTAAAAAAAATTTACTGTCAAACAAAATAATCGTAGATTAGTACCAAAACACACAATGTATGGAGTAGTATATATCATTGTCATAGGAGGAAACATAAGGAATAAAAGGGAATCTAATGGAATCAGTCAATTGATAATTTATACTATATTTATATGTATAAACTTTTAGCTACAGCTGTTTATAAGGACTTGGACGCTGTAGTTTTTCGTACTAGTTCCTGTAGGGCTGGGGCCAACTAACCCCCAACAACTATTAATCATGGTCAAACCTTATACTAGTTGGTCAAACCCATAATCACAGTTGTTAATTAGCTGTAAGCCTGTGTAACTCAGTTTATACTAAGGGCATGTTTATTGCAGGTCTCTTAGCATGAGGTTTTTAATTTTTCTAAGAGATGTATCTTAACTTTAACTAAGAAAACTTAAGAACCGTCTCTTAAATAAGAGACTTAAGAGACGTCTCTTAACGGGAAAATTAAAAAAAATAAAAATAAAAATAAAAAACGTGAAATTATAAGTTAAGAACTCTGCCTAAGAGACCGTGGATAAACATGACTTAAGTATCTAAACGCGGTTGTCTATATAGTGTGATTATGTCTATAAAGGTAATAGTTTTTCTTTTTCTACATACATGTAATAGTTACATATGTTAATTTGTTAATAATAAATTTATTAAAACTGAGTGTATTTTTCAAACTTCTCTAGATATTTATAAAATAGTATTGTTTAATAACCTGTATTTACAACTACATAATAAATCAGACTTACTATTTTAGTAAATAGATCAACCAAATATGAACTCTTGTTAATGGGAATGTATTTGCAAATATAGTTAGGTTGGGAATAGAAAATTATTTATTTAACTTGGAAATGGTTCTCATCATTGCAACCAAGTTACAAGAACTAAGATCCAACCAAATTATGATAAGTGAGACTTGCACACAACTCATTCTACATTCCTCCAATAATTATCTGGGACCACACTTGATTACTGTTTCACGAAATATGCTCATATTGATTATATGGTAATTTTCTAAAAATTTACAAAAAAAAAATATAGAAATAAACTCAGTTACAATCTTACAAAATTCTAAACAATTTTCACCATGAATATCGGTATGACATTCATCTAAACCGAATCAGTGTTCAGTAAAATGTGAATAAAAAATTACTATGCTCTTATCAAGACTTACCACTAGACTTTAAAAGTTACAAGCATGAAGCATCACATCTTAGATGTGTATAGTTATATAATTACCAATGTATAAATATAAGAGTACTATTATAATATAGGTTTCATGTGCTGTAAAAGAACAATGACACACGTAGAAAGTGAGTAAAGGAATGATTAAGAAACCTTAATGGAGTTGGTAAGAGTTCATTACTAAAAAAAGAACCGTTTTAATCAGACTATCTTAAACTTTGATTAGCGTGGATTGCAACTAAAGCGAGAAGATCCTCCGACCATGCGCGAGAGGACTACTTATGTGGATCCATCTTTTTTAACTAGAACTACAATAAGTGGGGGTGGTATGTGTATAAATAATAGTTGGGCCTACTCCGAGAAAAAAAGAGAGTTGGGCCTACATTACGTTATTTCGGAAGAAAAACAAAATCACTTACATTTTGTTTATTTATTTCGTTGACAGTAAATGGGCCTCAGGTGTGTTGGGTCAAATCTCACAACACTCACTCAAGCTCTAAAAGAGCCTCACGTGACAGTGAAATGGGCGTCACGTGAGAGGAATCCAACCGGCTAAAGTGTCTCTGGGCACTTGACTTTCACTCTCAGGCAGCGATCAGAGACGGAGAAGCAGTAAGGAGGAAGCTCATGGCGTTACAAGTTCTCATCTTCTTCCTCTAGTCTTTTAGTTTTCAGCTCAATTTCCCCAGAAACCCATCGACGTTTTGGAAATTTTCTCTCCCCCAACATGGAAGACGCCTACGCCAGATCTGTCTCGGAGGTGCTTTGCATTTTTCACTTTGAATGAATATGGTTGCGATCGCAGTGAAAGCGATCTGGTGATGATGTTTCACTGTGTTGGAAGTAAATTTACTGTCTCCTCACTCTGTTAAGTATATGATGGGGGTTTATGCAGGTACTTGATTTCTTTGGGGTAGACTCAGCTAAGGGCCTTTCTGATTCTCAGGTATGAGTTTCTTTATCCTATAGATATCTCTCTATGTCCCAAAATTGATACTTTGTTCATTATTTGTAGGTTGATCATCATTCTAGACTTTTCGGCCGGAATGGTATGTAAAATTACTTCCACTTCTCTTGCATCTCTATAAGCTTCAAAATTTTAATGAAATTATTGTCTCAAATTGAAACAGAGTTTACCCTTTTCATTTAAGATAGCAGTTCAACACAGTATTAGTTTTTTTTTTTTTTTGTAAAAGCCTTGTTAAATTCTAATGTTTTTTTTTTCCATGTTTTCCCACATAACCTGCAGTACTGCCGGAAGAAAAAAGTAAGTTTCTTAATAACTATCTTTGAAATTCATCCTTACTTCCGTAATTATATTTTTTGCTTAGAGGTTCACTGGAAAATATGTGAGTTTTCTTTTTATTCCGAGATGACCCATCATGGTTCTAGATTGTTTTAGCTGCGATGATTTGTCCACTTTTAACATTGAATTTCATTTTTGTTTTCACATGGCCACCCTGGTTCATTTGTTTAGAATAGAGCTATTCTACTGCAAAATCATTTGATCTGTCTTTAATTCCTTTTGAAACTGTCTTAGCTATTCGTGTTAGAGTTCCTTGTGGTTCTTCTTATAACATGGGCCTTGCCTTTTTAATGATGTGACTCAGGAGGGGGATTTAGTGATCCCTGAAATGTGTCAATTTTTCTTATCTTCGTGTTAATTAAAACGCAGGAACTCCATTCTGGAAACTGGTTCTCAAACAGTTTGATGATTTACTTGTTAAGATATTGATTGTGGCTGCAATTGTCTCATTCGTATTGGCTTTGGCCAATGGAGAGACTGGTCTAACAGCATTTCTGGAGCCTTTTGTAAGTCGCAACATCTCTTTTACAATGGTTTTCATGTAATGGTTGATAGTTAACACCTTTTATTTGGTCAACTGGATCGGCTAGTGTTTTTTTTTTTTGGGTGTAGTTGATCTTGAAGCTTTATTTTATTTTATTATGTGGTCTTTGTGAAAATTAGTTATATATGTTTTTCTTTACACTGCCTATTCTGTTGTGACGGTCTAAATAAAATATCTATAAACCAACTAAAAGATCTTCACTAGCTGAGATATTTCCGCATTAATAAAATTCAGTTCTGTTATATGATTCCACCTTCACCAAGACTTCTATAAACTAAGTTTTGTATGTGGAGCTTTCTTTGATTATCCCACTTCTTGTTTGAATTTACTATTCCATCTCAGGTAATTCTGCTGATACTGGCTGCAAATGCAGCGGTGGGGGTGATTACGGAGACTAATGCTGAGAAGGCGCTTGAGGTAGTGTTTTTGCTACGGTTTAAGTGATGACATATTTGCAGATCCATATCAGATTTCCTTTAAAACAAATTATTTTAAATATTCTGGACACAAGATCAGTCATTTTTCTCTTTAGGTCTTTCCACAAGGTGTGTTGTCAGAGGCACGACAGACTTAAATGTGCTTAAAGATTATGTTAAGCTTAGATATTATGTTGGTTGTAAGCTGTAACATTTACTTATCAATTTCCTATGTTCTCTCTTTGTCCTGTTGTAGGAGCTACGTGCCTACCAAGCAAATATAGCTACAGTATTGCGAAATGGTACTTACAAGTTATATATATGTGCTCATTGATTTGTATCGCTGCAAAATGTATGCAGAATGTTTGTCCTTTCAGTGGTTTTGATTCTTACAGTAAACTATTAATTAAGTTGCTATTAGCCTGTCGTGATATGCTGTTGTTATCTCCTCTAGAAAAAATTTGTATCTCGTATAGCAATTCTTCTTCTGCCAAGCCAATAGCTCATTTTTTAATGCATACAGTCCTCTAGGTTGTCTAAAATGACATTAAGATTTAGGTATTTAAAAATGTTTCTGTTTTGTTTCCTTTTGTGCTCGAGGCGTTGTTCCAGTTTTTGGTTATCTGCTAGTTTTATTAGGTTGACAGCATTCCATATTAACATGTATACAATGGCAGGGTGCTTTTCTATACTACCAGCAACAGAGCTGGTGCCAGGCGACATTGTTGAAGTGGCTGGTATGTGTGCTCTCCACCAAAACGCAGTTTTGTGGCAATGGTCCAGACTTTTGCTAAATTCTTAATAGCTGATTTTCGTGACGCTTGGATGCGAAACAGTGGGATGTAAGATTCCAGCTGACCTTCGGATGATTGAAATGTCTAGCAATGAGTTACGAGTTGATCAAGCAATTCTAACTGGTATGTCATCATGTTACTCATAACTTCTTATTTTACTAGGCACAAGAAGTATAGATGGCAGTTGGTGATTACTACAACTTTATGCCAACCCCTTTCGCTACCAGTTAGTGAACATGCATTTTCTTTTAACATTACAATTTCAACAACGATGGTGGTTCTCTTCATGTAGATTACTTTCATGTGCGCTATATTCGTTCTCTCATTACCAATTGTTTCTCCCTTAAATTGCAGGTGAAAGCTGCTCTGTGGAGAAAGATGCTGACTGTACTTTAACGACAAATGCTGTCTACCAAGACAAGAAAAATATTTTATTTTCGGTAGGAGTTAATACTCATACCTGCATTAGCTAACTGTCTGATCATTTCATGTATCTAGTGCTATTTCATGCGTTCACCTTAACGAGCGGTAATATCTTATTTGTTTCTCACTATTAGAATTTAGGCTCTAAGACCTGTTGTAGTTACCTATTTCTGGTTCCAGTTACCTCTTTATATCTCTTTTTCTGTGTCTAATTTAGTAGAATGTATAATGATTTCCAGGGAACTGATGTGGTCGCGGGTAGGGGCAGGGCTGTTGTAGTTGGAGTTGGTTCAAACACTGCGATGGGTGGCATACACGATTCTATGTTGCACACAGAGGATGTAAGCTATCAATATTCTTTCATTCTGTCTGATATGCACCATGCGTAGTTTGATATGCTTTCTTACAAGTCAGAACTCTCTCATAAAGAAGGTTTAATTGTACCTTTAGTTGACTCCAATTTCTTTCATTGTTTGACTCTTTGCGCTTTTAACATGGTTGCTGTATAGTATACTTTCAGCGTTCTGTCTGGTGGTTCTTTTCCAACTGTTTTGAAGTGTGTTATAACTACTAGCCTTTTCTCTCTTTACTTGTAAATGCTACTGTCACAGGAGGCAACTCCATTGAAAAAGAAGCTGGACGAGTTTGGCAGCTTTTTGGCTAAGGTGAGAACCTTTTTCCTTTTTGAAAGTTTAAATTTCTAACGTTTTGAAGAGGTACTTCAGTTACAAGACTGTATGAAGTTCCCTTTCCCTTGGATGTCAAATTCTCTCAGTTGTCAACGTCAGCAAGTGTGAATTAATTCACACAAGAATAAAAAATGATCTGTCAAATGACTGGTGTGACAAAGATCTATTGCAGAGATATTTAGTTAATTTCATTGGTTATTCTATGTTTCTCAACATGAATTAAAATTCTCTCAAAGTGTAATCTATTCTGTTTGTATAGGTGATTGCGGGGATTTGTGTACTTGTGTGGGTTGTCAACATTGGTCACTTCAGTGACCCTTCTCATGGGGGGTTCTTTAAAGGCGCAATTCACTATTTTAAGGTAAAGAAATTTGTTGTTCTCTTATGGCAGTTTTGAATTCGTAGTTTGGGAGTATATAATTAGTTGTTTGTGTTCCACTCTTGCTGTGATAACAAAAGATAGATGCTGCTTCTCCGTTCTTTCGCTGATACCCCTAGAAGTGAACGCAGGCAGGTTCAAAGAATCGACCTGAGAATTATCAACCCAATAGATAGACTTTCCAGATTTAAGTAGCGAAGTCACACCAATAAGAAATAATCGTTCTGCAATGAGTCACTATTAAACATTTTTGACTATCAAGTTTAAGGCTGTCACAAGTCATGGCTGCTTTTCTTACCTTCAGTCAGTAACGAATTTATGACATACCAAAGTTCTGCTCCATGTACCCCCCTCACTGTGATTAAACCCTGAAGCTTGTAATCAAATCCTTTTTGCCGACTTAAATATGTCATATACTGTTTATTTTGGTAACAGGATTGTTGCTTTGCTTTTATTTTCCCAGATTGCAGTTGCTCTTGCTGTTGCAGCTATTCCTGAAGGACTTCCTGCTGTTGTTACAACGTTAGTGTTCACTAATTCCTTTGCTAGCTCATAGCAATATTAGGAAAGGGCTAATGGTAGTTGAAACTTAGGATGATTTCTAAACTTTAGTGTATCTTGGAGACGAGGAGTTTCATAGAGAAGCAGATGGCTCTTACGATCATCAAATGCCTATATTGTTTCAAGTTTCAGTTATGATGCTTTGCAACTAGTCATCTTCCACATTCGTAGTGGTTATAATATTGCGGCTTAAAGTAGTTATGATGCTTTTGGTATTTAGGTGTTTAGCTCTTGGAACAAAGAAAATGGCTCGTCTGAATGCCATTGTTCGGTCATTGCCATCTGTCGAGACGCTTGGCTGCACGACTGTAATTTGCAGTGACAAGACTGGAACATTGACAACCAATATGATGTCCGTGTCTAAGGTTAACATTTTAATCCTCAGTGCTCGAGCCTGTTAACTCTTATAATTAGTATCTCCGCTACTTGCAGTTTTCTACTTGAATTGTTTTTAGAAACATCGTTGGCAAATCTAGGCAATGTAATTCATGTGTAAAACACACATGCCCGTATATGTTTGCAATTTTGCATGTCTGGGAAGTAGACAAATAGAGCTTTCAGAACTAATTAAAGAAAGATTAACTATTTTGCTTGTAGATCTTCTGATTTTGTGAATTACTAATTGCAACTAACCACATTCTTGCACATAAATTTTGTCATTGTGGTGTCTGAAATAGAATATTTGCATAGTCTTTTCTCTTTTGCTTGTATGTCAGATATGCGTAGTCCAATCTACAGACCATGGTCCGATGATTAACGAGTTCAGTGTTAGTGGAACAACTTATGCACCGGAAGGTACTGTCTTTGACAGCAATGGCCAGCAGGTAACTATTACTTTTCCTCTGGACTATAAGTGGCCAACTACTTCGTACATGATACTTGTGAGGATGGCTGATAGTTGCCTTACCTCCCAAACTAATATCAATAACACAAGGACTGCTTGAACTGATTGAATGAATTACTGATGATATGATCTGTATACTTGATGAAAATAGATCCTAAAAATGATTTCGAGGGAAGAGAGGGAAAATTAGTTAACTTCCGTTTTTCTTCCTTTCCTTTTTTTTTGTATCATACTTTAGAAGAATCATGGTTTCTTTTTCTTGTATGATATGCTCCGCATTTGTCATTTGATTTATTGTTGTGAAAGACAAAAGACGAGAAACTCTATAGCAAACTACAAACTACATGGAGATGCCTCGTAACAGCGCACAATATTCTTAAGACAAGATAATTTCTTCTTTTGCAGCTTGACTTCCCTGCTCAATCACCATGCCTTCACCATTTAGCAATGTGTTCATCACTCTGCAATGACTCCATTTTGCAATACAATCCAGACAAGGATTCTTATGAAAAAATAGGAGAGTCAACTGAAGTTGCTCTTCGAGTTTTTGCAGAAAAGGTTTGTATTTTTGTAAATTCTTTCTTCAGTAGAATTCGTTTCCATAAGAAGGATCATGGAACATAACAGACTGTTCTATCCAATCTCCTGTTGAATCTTAGACTTGATCGCTACCATTCATTTATTGTCATCTTACTGTATATACCCTGCGCAGAGATTGAACTTACCAAGTCTAGAATCTGAAGGATTGTTCAACTTACTTATGTTGCTTGATTTCAGGTCGGCCTCCCTGGTTTTGATTCCATGCCGTCTGCTCTAAACATGTTGAGCAAGCATGAACGTGCAGCATACTGCAACCATTATTGGGAAAACCAATTTAAAAAGGTGCATCTCTAGTAAAACCAACCTGTTTGTTGTGTTGGCCTTTGTTTTGCATGCATTTAACTTGGAGATGAAGAGCCATCCTTCTTTTTCCACACATACTTCATTACTCCTGTAGTTACCCCCATAAACTGATAGTGACCTCGGAACATTATATTTCAAACAATTCTAGTAATTTACTATGAGTAATTGATGGTCATCTTAATCATAAATTTCAGGTTTATGTTTTGGAGTTTACACGTGACCGCAAAATGATGAGCGTCTTGTGTAGCCATAAGCAAATGGATGTTATGTTTTCAAAGGGTGCTCCAGAAAGTATAATTGCTAGGTGTACCAAACTTCTCTGCAACAGTGATGGGTCTGTTGTTCCACTAACTGCTGCTGCCCGTGCAGAGCTTGAGTCGAGGTTCCACAGGTTAGACATCAACTCGTTTAATGGACCTTGATTTAGTTTTGTTATTACTTAATGATGATATCATTTGATGCTTGTATTGTCACTTCTTATGGAAATATTGCTTCTGAGCATGTATCTTTGCAACAGTTTTGGAGATGAAACATTGAGATGCTTAGCGTTAGCATTTAAAACCGTGACGCATGGTCAACAAACTATTTCCTATGATAATGAGAACGACCTGACGTTTATTGGGTTGGTACGCCTTTCTTTCAAATATGATAGATTCAAATGAGTTTACTGAGTATTCATCATTTTTTTCTTATACTGATGAAGACTTGCTTATCTTGTGCTTGCTTTGAAGGTGGGTATGCTTGATCCACCACGAAAAGAAGTGAGAGATGCTATGCTTGCATGTATGACTGCTGGGATTCGTGTTATAGTTGTTACCGGGGATAACAAGGTACTAGAAACTTGAGCACATGCAAAACTTCAATTATCTATATTTTTAGTGCTTATTCTGATTAGCATGAAACTTCAGTCCACAGCAGAGTCAATATGTAGAAAAATAGGAGCATTCGACAATCTGGTCGACTTTTCTGGTCTGTCTTACACGGCTTCTGAATTCGAACGGCTTCCAGCGGTGCAACAAAATCTAGCATTGCGACGGATGACACTTTTTTCCAGGTTTTTGTTCAACTGTTTTTTTATTGATAGTGTTTTAGGAGCAAGGTACTGAAATTTTAACCATCACGCGTATTTCTGTTTCTTCTCTAAAGTTTATAATAGTTATTAGAAACCATAGTTTTCTGCGTGTAGGGTTGAACCTTCCCACAAAAGGATGCTTGTTGAAGCCCTACAGAACCAAAATGAAGTGGTAACTCCCCTTTTTCACTATGTTATCATTTATCACACTTGTTCCTTTTTGTCTGCGTTTGTGTATATTCACATTTTCCATTAGTGCTTTGTTTAAATTTTCAATTTTTTATGTCAACATTTTTACTTATCAGAGAAAAAGTTCTTGCTTCTAACAGTCGAACACATGAACCTTGTTCTCCTAGGTGGCAATGACTGGTGATGGCGTCAATGATGCTCCTGCATTGAAGAAAGCTGACATTGGGATTGCAATGGGTTCTGGAACAGCTGTAGCAAAGGTATTTACCTTGTGTTCGTTTTAGATATGCATCTTGTGTGATGATATATTTTGTACTCGAAAAACTTGTTATCATCTTTAAATCATGTTGATTATATCTTGTCCATGTGCTTTTATCTTTGATTATCCTCTCGTCCAGGCACGGTAATCCTATGACAGGGGAATTTTGGCTTCCAACCACGAGATTCTTTCACTGTTTTTATTTGTTATCCTTAAATTGCAATTAAAAGGAAATATATAGTTGAAAATTTACCGGGTTTTGCTGTTGCCATAGTACTATAATACTGGTGCCATACAATGTGACTGCCATAAATTTTCCTCCGAGTTCGGAGAATAGTAAAACTACTAATACTGGACTTTTCATTCCTTTAGTGGCTCGCCAAGAGTTCATATCTCTAAGCTTTTCTGCGTTTAACCTATTTTTCTCTAACTGTTTCTGTATTCCAGAGTGCTTCAGATATGGTTTTGGCTGATGATAATTTCGCTTCGATAGTCGCGGTATGTTTGTTTTCTTTCATATACACTTCGCATAACTGGTTCAGCGTGGTTTTCAAGGCTATAAATTACATTGCAGTATCTTCGTTAGTGCAACTCCTAAACATTTTCTCTTCTTGACAGGCTGTTGCAGAAGGAAGAGCTATATATAATAACACTAAGCAATTCATTAGATACATGATCTCTTCAAATATCGGAGAAGTAGTGTGTATATTTGTAGCAGCTGTACTGGGAATCCCTGATACCTTGGCGCCTGTGAGTTTGTTTAGCCTGGAAGTAAACTTTGTCCTCCCAATGGAGATTACAGTCCAATCGCACCAATACTCTTATCTACAAATTTACTTTTATAAATCGATGATTGTTATGGTAAAACTTTGTAGGTTCAACTTTTGTGGGTCAATTTGGTAACGGATGGATTGCCTGCCACTGCAATTGGCTTTAATAAACAAGATTCCGATGTTATGAAGGCAAAACCCCGAAAGGTAGGAGCTGTAAATGTACTCTAACACCTTGTAGAGTAATTTGAAAATAGTTGCTCTCGCATGATTTGTGGGCCCTTCCAAACTTTTTTCGTTGGTGACATTTAACTTGAAGAAGGGATTTAGGACTACTCTGTAACGATTTCCTGTACTGTGCCAACTTCTTACAAACTACTCAGACCATGTATCTTCATTTTGGTGATGATTGTTGTTAAACTCCAGGTTGGTGAAGCAGTGGTCACTGGGTGGTTATTTTTCCGCTATCTAGTTATCGGAGGTAAGATAAAAATGATTGTTCTGTGACTTATCTAATCATCATGCGATTTTGGAATCTTGTGGCCATGTAGTGAAAGGTCACTTTGTGCCTTGAAACATCTATCCAACAAAAGGATTATCTGCTTGACTTGTTATCCTTTTGCAGTTTATGTTGGCCTGGCAACTGTTGCTGGCTTTATATGGTGGTTTGTTTACTCTGAAGGCGGTCCAAAACTTACTTACGGTGAACTGGTTATATTCTGTCTCCAGCTACGTCTTACTGATTATTTCATCCCTAAATCTGATATTGTTTGTACATTTTTCACCATTGATATGTATAAACCTCAACATTTTAAAAGTTATTGCCCAAATTTCTACCAACTGATTCATATCCAACGTTGTTATTGCAAATGGAACCGGCTTTTAATATCTTCATTTGAATGTGGAACAATCTCATTTCAGATGAATTTTGAAACGTGCGCACTCAGGGAGACAAGTTATCCCTGCAGCATATTTGAGGATCGGCATCCATCCACCGTGGCTATGACAGTACTTGTTGTTGTAGAGATGTTTAATGCTCTAAATAACCTCAGTGAAAATCAGTCCCTTGTGTAAGTCTACCTTTCTTTCATTCTTTCCTTGTTAACAGCTGATTGGCTACCTTAGTAAAGATTTTATGTGATTGCAGGGTTATAACCCCAAGGAGTAACTTATGGCTTGTTGGTTCAATTATCTTGACGATGGTTCTGCACATGCTGATATTATATGTTCATCCACTGGCAGTCTTATTTTCTGTGAGTTTCGTCTCTTCCATATGGGCATGAGCCGTTTCTTGTTTTCAGTTCTCTCAAGTTTACTGCTGTATAGGTTACGCCATTGTCCTGGGCCGAATGGACCGCTGTTCTGTATCTTTCGTTTCCAGTAAGTATTCTCTTCTTGATAGTCTACTAACTCTCCCAGTGGAACCTTGCCTTGCTATAGACCACCTTTGAACTCATATGTTATGCAAATTCATCAAGTAATAGCATGGCTGTAGGCTGATCATTCAGATATGAGATGAGAGTTATGAAGTAAAATTTAATTCTATGAAATGATCAGTTAATTTGAATCTTTCTGAAAATACGGCAGGTTATCATCATCGATGAGGTTCTGAAGTTCCTCTCTAGAAACACCGGTAATGTTTCAGCTTGTTTAAGACCACCTATCGTTTCAACTAAACTAAAAGCTTATAATGAGGCTTTGAATCTGATGTTCATTCTGAATCTGATGTGTTCTTTTGTGTTTGTTAATGTAGGCTTGAGGTTCAGGTTCAGATTGAGGAAGACGGATTTACTCCCCAAGGACCGGCGTGACAAGTAGGATGAGAAAACAGTACATGGCTTCTTTTTTTTCATATACAGAGTTTTTTTGCTCTCGAAAGTGAATCTCAAAAGATTCTAATGCAATCTAAATTAAACGTTTGTTTTGGTTGCAACCAGTTTCACTGTATTCTTACATCAAATCAACATTAGCTTACTACTTACTACTTCTCTGTGAAGCTCTCGAGTTTGAACTTAGGAGAAATCTATATTGATTGGTTAAAAGTAAGGTAGAGTTCGAAGATCATGTCACAGAAAAAGCTGACTGACGAAAAGAAAACGAAAAAGGACGTAAGATATTTTTGATCAGGTACTTAGTATCTATCAATCTACCGACAAAAACGAAGTTAATTAATAACTTTCTTATAAAATTAATAACTTTGTAACAGTAAGCAGCCCTCTACGATGGCTATAGTAATACAATATTTGATTAGGCAAAGTAGATTTAGTTGTCAGTGTGGTGGTGACTGGGGACAAAAAAAGAATAATATAAAAATCAAAACACGAAATAAAAGTTCACAAAATTCGATTCCGTGAATTAGAGGCAACACACAACACTTTCCTAACTTTAATAGTCATCATACTGAAAATATTTTTTTATGTCACGATCAAACTAAAAATAATTAAAAAGAAACTTTATCAGTCACATGATAAATCCGAATATTGACATAGATATTAGAAAAACAAAGTGACTTAAATTCGCTCAAAATTCCTTTTGACCAGAAATAAATAAATCAGAAACTTTATCAGTCACATGAAACTTGTATGTTACCATACATTTATTCACCAAATATTTTAATGTGTAAACCTAAGATTAACACCCCTTTTGAATTAATGCAAATTCAAATGATATAATGCGTGTCTTATTTTTAGTCAATTCTCGCAAATAACTTAAAAAAAAATCTGTTACCAAAATAATTCTTAAAAAATGATCAAAATAATTTTTGTGTATTTTAAATATTTTAAGATTTAGTTTTAATTTTTTTTGAAATTCACCTCCAAAACTTCACCCCATAACTCTAAACCCTAAGTTTAGATTAATTAATACTCTCTATGTTTCAAATTGATGTAAATTTTAGAATTTTTACACTAACTAAGAAAACATAAAATATTTTAGTTTCCAATGCATAACTTTTCGTAGTTAACTATTCTGCATAATTTTAAATAATTTTAACCAATAAAATTTTAATAAACACTTTAAAATTTGGATTTAACCATTAATTAACTTATTGAAATGTAAAAATGTATCTTTTAAAATGATTTTTTTTCTAAAACATGAATCTTTTGAAAACCCCAGGAGTACTAAAGATATAAATGTATGTATATTTATTTTCTTTAATAAAAATTATTTTGGTCATTTTTTTCTTAAAACTATTTGTGTTAAAAACTTTTAAGGCTGTTTTTAGATATTTCTCTTTATTATTTTGTACAAAAGAAGTATAAAATAGAAATTAAAACTACTTTCAGAACTTCAAAACTTAACAGAAAAAATGCAAAATCATTGAAACACACAAAGATTGTATTTACGTATTGAACTTCAACTATCAACCAAACTTGGGTTCAAAGAAAGAGTATTTTATCAACTTCTTCTAGTATCATTATTTTTTGTTGCTGAAAATCGAACTGAAAAAAAAATATCAAAATCAATCGACAAAGTACTAAAATAAAGAAAAAAAAACTAAAACTTAGGGCTACCAGTAACAGCATAAGATTTGCTACGAGGATACAAAAGCTCAGAGACTTTCTTAGTCGTCTTGGGATTGACAGAACCTTCCTCTCCTTCTTCTTCTTCATCTATCCTCGCCATCCCTACGCTCGAGCTCTTGGGCAACCCTCCTTGCTTCATCTTCTTCTCTTGTATAAACATGTCTATCTCATTCTTGTGTCCTAAACTCCTAACCGACGCTGCTCTCACTAGCTCGCTGTAATCATCATCCATTCCGAAGTCAGTGGCTCTCCGTGTAGATGCGGAGGAGGAGAAGGCGGCGGAGGAAGAGCTCCTGCTTCTTGGAAAAGCAGAGGAGGAGGGATACTGAGTCCGAGAGGCACAACCGGTGATGCTTCTCACGTAGAGATCACGTGCCTTGCATAAAGCTCTTAGAGGTGTTGAGATGATTCTCAAGAACTTGTTCTGGCTTTGTCCTCCGTTTCTCATGCTCTGTGTTTGGAAATAATGTTTTTTTTTTTGTTTGTAATGATGGGTTTGTTTTTTTTGGAGTATGATGTGGTTTTAAGGGGTTTTAAATGGTGATTTATTTATTTTTATTAATAATTAATAAAAAGATATGTTAAAGAATAAATAATTGCGGAAAGAGTGGTGAAGATAGCAATCACAAGGTCCCATTGATCGTAACCCAATCATTAACATTATGTAATTCTCATATTTCACTAATAATGTTACTGTAAATTAATTTTCAGCCTGTAGATTGTAGTATACGAATTACAAATAATAATGAATAAATATATTTTACAGTAACGTGAATACATTTAGAAATTAAGCTCCATGTCGTATTAAAAAGTAAAAAACATATGGACCTAATACTGGATAACTCATACGACATGGAGGGAGTAATACAGCCGCCTTCATCATTTTTCGCGTTTTCTTTGTTCAAATATAAATGTCAAAAATATACGAATTTCAAAGCTTGAATGTACGGGTTAGTCAATGTTGTGTATTTTTCTTCAAGTCGTAGAAAAATAGATTTACTGTGGTCGATTCAAGTCGTAGAAAAATAACTATATTTTTAGATTTTTTATCATAAAATAATTTTAAAAATGATTGAAATAGTTTTATAATTTAAAATTTTAATATTTATTGTAAATTTTTAAAAATTTAAATCTTAATTCCAAAATTTCACTCTATAACTTTAAACTCTAGGTTTAGATTAGTTAAACATATTAAACAAAAAAAATAATTGAACTCTAAAAGTATAAGTATATAATTAGCAAAAAAATGTATAAGTATATATTTATACTCTTTAATAAAATTTATTTTTTTGTTCTTAAATATTATTTTTTGTGACAAATTTATTTTAAGATTATTTTAAACTATTTTTATTTATCTATCTATCAATCATAATTTTGTTGATTTTTCACTTTTTGAACTATATATTAAGATAAAATAAAGTATTAGTAAACTAGTGAAGACTAGATTGTAGATTTTATATTCTTAGAAGTTTCCTTAGACTTGTAAACGTTATAGTTCAAAAAAAAAACGTTACAAAAAATTGTTAAATAATTTTTTTTTTTTTTGGAATTTCCTAATAACCTCCTCACTTGGTAAGAGATAAGATGTGACGAAGATTTTTTGGACCATAAACAGTGAACAGCCAACTTCAAAACCCTTCTGATTTTCTTATACGAAACTTGTACCAACCCGCTTTATATGTTAATCATCATCTAAAATTTATTTAATATATTAAGTATTAACACTATAGAAGATATTTTAAAATTAGGAAACGTGGGAGGGACACAAAGTAGGGGAAGCGTGGCAAAGAAACATTGATGGGTTTGGACTTTTCTTTTTGGCAGGTATATATTTGGGCACATCTTATTAGAAAATTACTCTCTTATGAAAAGTTAGATAAGAACAAACATGTGGAGACATGTCTTACGTCAAAACTAACTATACTTCTAGAAGAAGATTTTGATTAATTAAGTCGGTTATTAATAATATTTCGATTGACAACAACACATGTAATATTGACTTGAACTGCAGTATAATTATATAAACTAAAGGCCTTTCTGGTGATACACTCATGAATCATGTCAAAGAGACAGATTCCAAAAAGATAAGTCCCGTGTGATTTGTTATATACGTTAACAAAACTGATTCATCACACTCTATCCTTCATACAATTTGTTCAACATAAACTAAACTTAAGTCAAAAATATATTTTACTATTACGCTGCCTTTTCTTTTTTTCTTTTTTTTTTGCATTAAGAACATTCACTAAAGTTCCATGTTCAAGAAATAGATATTCAACAAAAATATGTTAAAGATTGTATCAAATTCATTTCCTCATGAATTATGTAATCTTTTTCACATGATATTATTAGGAAAGTTAATGATCATGGGTTCTTTTGTAAATGAGGCCTATGATACTGAGGCCCATGGAAAAAGCCCGCAATTAATTGACCTCAATGAAGTATCGCCTGATGCCACATAGCTCAGCCCGTACAATTACGAAACTCACGTATCCAAACCGAATCGAACCGAACCGAACCGAAACAATGGTTTAGTTTATTTTTCTACCGTCCCTTCCCTTTTTTTTAAGATTCAATTTTAAAAATTTATGTTATTGTTTGAAATGGAGCTTCTTCGATTGGGAGAGAAGAGTCTCTTTTCACCTCAACGAAGAAGAAAATGGCTCATCTTTATCGCGATCTCCGGCGTTTCTGGTTACGGAGCCTACAAGCTTTACCATTCACCATCCGTCGCCACCAAGAGGAAACGTCTCATGAAGATCTTCACAGCTTTCGTCTCTGTAGCCGAATTGATCTCTGACTCCGCCGAGACCATCTCCCTCGTGTCACGAGACGTGAGAGCATTTCTCAATTCCAATTCCGATCAAATCCCAAACAGCTTGAAACAGATCGCAAAGATCGTAAAGTCAAATGAGTTCACGAACTCGCTCTCTAAGGTCTCTCAGGCTCTCACCATTGGTGTCTCTCGTGGGTGCGACGTTGGCGATTCAGGTCCAAGTGTTGTTGACAAAGTGATTGATAAGGCTTTCTCAGAAACTGGATCTGGTTTCCTCTCTGTTGTTGTTGGTAGCTTTGCTAAGAATCTTGTTCTTGGACTTTACTCTAATGAGAACGGTGTGAAGTGTGATTCTTCACCTCGTTGGGTGAACTTGCTTTGTGATGATAAGTGTAGAGAGCTTTTAGCTGATTGCATTCAGAGATTCACCAGCACTGCTGTCTCTGTGTATCTCAACAAGACAATGGATATCAACACTTATGATCAGATCTTCCAAGGCTTGACGAATCCCAAACATCAGGATAGTGTTAAAGACCTTCTTGTTTCTGTTTGTAACGGTGCTCTCCAGACTCTTGTCAGGACGTCTCATGAAGTCTTTACATCTTCTTCAAGGTCGTCTAGTGCCGTGACTGTAGAAGACGAGTTCAAGAGTAATGCTTGGACTGATGCTATCTCAACTACATTGGCGGTTCCAAGTAATAGAAGGTTTATGTTTGATGTAACAGGAAGAGTAACTCTAGAAACGACAAGATCAATCATGGGATTCATAATGTTGAAGACACTCCAAGGGTTTAGAAAAAGCTTTCAAGTGGTTCAGGAAGAGGTTACAGAGAGAGGACGCCAAGTAGTTAGATATGTTGGTGCCAAATCTTCTGTTATAGTCACGGTATGCCTCGCTTTGTATTTGCACATCATAAGCAGCTGTGTTAGGAACACTCCCATAGGCGTAAGCCAGCATTTTTAAGTCTATTAGTTAGGTTACACAAAGATTAATCAGCTTCCTTATAGTTTGGAGCTGAGAATAGTGTTAGAGATTGTTGTGTAGATTAATCAGCTTTCTTATTGATGGAACATATATATTATAATTTGATGAGCTTCTTGTGACATTCAATCTTTAGAACATTATTTCATTACACTTCTTGAACAAAAGCGTCATAGATCAGCAGACCTGACTTCCATTTTCCGGTCCACACTTCATACAAACCAAACTGAAGCTTGGTTTCTTGTGTTATTGGTGCGTTGGGACTGACAAAGATCTCGAATCTTCCATCAGTCTCATCTGGTATGTTAACTTGTTCTGTCCCGCCTTTAAGCTTCTCGAAGTTAGTGTTAACCGATTTGATCCTCTTCCAAATTGTCTTCCCTTTCTTCCCAACTTTGGCAGACATGAAAACCGGAGCCTTGTCCCATCCGGTTGCATCACCTGTGAAGGAGATTTTAAAACCGATTCGGTACGTTTTGCCTGGCTCGACCTTGTCAAAAGAACCGGTTACTTCTAACCAACTCACCATCTTCAGTTCAGCAGGCGTCCTTGGAAACACCAAAGACAAAAAAAAAACGGTTTATTAAGAACCTAACAGGTTTAAAGAATGTAAGATGAAAAATGTAGGTACCTGTCTTCTTTAGGGATGACCCAGTAGCGAGAGTCACCACCCCATACGAAGTTAAGACCACTTGGCTTGAAAACCCATGCTTTTCTAACGATCTATGTAATAAGTTTGATTGGTTTATTAGCTACAACAAATACAAAATAGCTACTGGAAAATAAAGAGGATGACATATTACATCTTGTTCCATGTTGGATTCTGACTCGAAGTGAGAACTCTTGACAGCTTTTTGGGCAGACATTTTTTTTTCTTACTTTCTTCTTTGTTGTTCTGTTTGTACACTTATCTTCAGTGTGCTTTATATAGACAATTTTTTTTCACTGTAAACAAAAAAAGATTGTGAAAGAAGAGGAACATGTTAAGTTGGACCCAATTGTGTTCTTCTGAAGAAGTGCGTTACTTTTTTGTTAACTAAGCATATATGAATGATCATAACAACCATGTAAAAGGCATAAATTCAATTGGACCGCATAAGGTAAAAGCAAATATTCTCAGTGTGCGGCTCTTCTTCTTCTTTCTCTACCTTCATTCTATCTGAACTTTTTTATATGATGAGTATCAAACGGATCACATATTTTCTCTAAATGCTTATTGGTCATCTAAAGTTGAGAATTTTAACAGATTAGATGCTGTCGCCGCCTGTTTGTTTAGTTCGAGTTACATCGAAAATTTTAAACACAGGCTTGCTGTTTTAGTATTCTTTTTTTCCTCAATGGTGTTCTAGATTCTATTCTAGATCACCTTTTTTGGGCTAGTGGGCTAAGTTTGACAAAGAAAAGAATCATTTTTGAAGGTTCCTCCTAGTGATTACAACACCTTATAGTGAAAAACATAATAACCACCTTGTTACCTTAATAAACTCTAGTTGGAATGGGATAGTGATTTGTATGAATAATCTTATTGGTTATTACCTCGTAAAGTACTTCATCTTTGATACATTCTTGTCTAGAAACAAAACATGCCGTTTCACAATATCATCAAAACATTCAGATAGTTTTGTAGTTTATATATAAACCCAACCAAACGTCAAAGATGCCAAAACTAAACGGCACCTCGTTAACTATATCACCTATGCTCTGAAGTGGGCATAGACCCAAAGCTCATCACAGTAGTCGTACACGCATACGGTCTAAATGATATCATATACGACTGAGAACCTGCCGTTTTTTATACTTGGCAAAAAAAAAGTAGAAAAATCAGAGTCACTTCCCACATATTTTCACTCACATACCTTCTCCCAATCATCCACCACTTCTTCGCTTGAGTCTTCCACCGGTTGTTTACCGGCAGCTTTTGAACTGTTGCTCCCTTCTGTCTGAACCAATGGCTGCAAAGACGACGTGTTGGGCTTCTCGGGCTCCAGTACACTCCAACGGTTAACCGAGGTAACCACTGGAGTGTTGCTCGTTGCTGATCTCCACGCAGAGGCTTGAATATCTGTAGATGATCCTCCAATGGGGGAATCTTCAGCTCCCCAGTTCTCATCACTCTCCTGAATCACTGCTTTCTTCCATGGATTTGCTTTCTGGACATCCCAGGATGAGCTGCTAGGTAGTTTTTCCCATGCATTACCGAGTGATGGAGATTGCGCACCGTTCTGGACGACCACGGCTCCATGGTATATAGAACCGTGGTCCAGCCTCCTCATGGCAGTGGCGGCTCGGGCGTGGTCGTGGAACACCGCCAAAGCGTTCTTGTCATTCAGCCAAACAAGCTCACATTCACCTCCAAATCGCAGTACCAAAGCACTGATATTTGCCTCCCTCGGGAGATCCAATAAAGACACCACAAGCCTTGGATCCATATCCACCAGCGGATCGAATGACGGTGGGTGAGGCCCGCCTAGCGAGATAGCGCCACCCCTAGCTCCAATGATTCGTGTTGGTGGTTTCGACTTTTGTGTTACATGGACAACTGTAAATCGTTTTGGCTCCCACCCTGCATTGCTAACCGCAAGTTTCCATCTCTCAGCTAGAAGCCGAACTGTATCTCTTTTATCCTTTTGCATCGGGCAGAAGACATGGACCTTGAGCGCACTTGTGCTTCCTCTGGCTTTCCCAAGTACCAGAAACTTAAAGCGCTCTTCAACAGCTAGTACCCACTTCGGATCACGCCGATAGATGTCCGAAATAATCTCAGTCATAGCAGAATTATCGCTGAAATGTAAAGACTCCAGATTTGGGGGAGTGATATCAAACGCATCCTGAAGAACCCGCTTACGCTCCAGCTTAGCACACTCATCATCACAAGAAAGCTTTCGCTGCCCCAGAGGGATTCGGTTTCCATTCGACTCAACAGGCTGAAGTGAAGTTGGAAGCTTCTGCAAAATAGAGGCTTCATAGATAGAATCAACACGAAGATTGCTGACACTTCCTCCTCCAGCATCACAAGGGACTGTAGCGGTTATGCGACCACACGAACATGTAATTGTGACTGGAAATTCACATCTTGTGTCAGGGCAAGGCTGCGAAGGATGGCAGAGAGCTGAACAAGTGTGCCTGCAATCTCTTCTAGGAGCACTACAAGTCTGTCCACATGTAACACGAAGACCTGCTTCAGATTCATTGTAGGTGTCACATGCCTCCGGGTGACAAGTTCTGGCACAAGCATGCATGCCACAACGCCTCGTCTTCCCACAAATCTTGTTACATCTGATGTCTTTCAGCCCACAAAGTATGTTTCTCAGAACCACGTGACCACCAACGCATTTCTTTTCCACGGGGGCAGAACAAGGAGGGCAATCTCCAAAATGGCATCCATGCGTAGCAGAATGGCCACAAGGCTGAGGAATGGAGCATGGAAGCTGACAGCTAGGAACAGGCGTCCCACATGGTAGTGGTGGAGGAATTGAAGTATTTCCACACGCACACGTTAGATCAGTGAATATCATCTCGAGGCAAGGAGGGCAATGACCACTATGGCACAATGATTCACAGGAATGCTGCCCGCACCTTAGCTTCTTTCCACAAGGTAATTGGCATACGTGTGGGTCCCAATCGCCGGATAGTTCATTCTTCTTAGCGTTCAAGAGAGGGCAGCAACGCTCACTACATCTATGTCTCCCACAGTTCTTCTTACGCCCACATGGTTTAGAACACACAAACTTCTCCGTCTCTGAAGAAGTTGTTATGTAGCATTCCACAGTCCTGGATGTGGACCCACACCGACATTTTTGGTTGACTTGTAGTAAACAAGGAGGGCAATCGCCTGAATGGCACACCTCGTTGCAAGTATGTAACCCACAAGGAAGAAGCTTCTTGCATATGTTTGAACAACAAGGAATTGGGTCCAAGCAACTCTGCCTGGTTTGTTCTTCTAGACGCGTTTTACCACAATAGCACGTCTTAACACTACTGGGAAGTAAGTCACAGTCGCCGCAAGGTCCAGGGTGGCAAACCTCGGAACAGAAATGATTACCACATCCAAGTGGCTTCCCACAGTTCAAATTGCACGAATACACACCATCTTCAGCTTTCAACTCTCCCTTCACATTCATATCTCCGCAAATGACAGTCTCCACTTTTTTCTTGCAGAAACATGTGGCATTTACTAGTACCTGACAAGGATCACAAGGGCCAACGTGGCATGCCTTTTCACACTGATGACGCCCACAGTCGAGAAGCTTCTCGCAACGCTGTCCACAAACAAGAAGAGATCTCCGCTCAGAGCATCTAGTATGAATCGTCTTTTTACCACAAGGACAACTACGAGGTGGAGCAAACGCCTTACAGGGAGGACATGGACCAGGATGACACTGCAAAACACAGACATGAGGACAAAGATTCTCATTGGTCGTCTCAGCTGCTGCTGCAAACGCTTTTTCCAGCGGCTTCCCACATGGCTCCCCGCATGAGTGTGGAGTCAGATATGGATCAGAGGGTGGATCTTTTCTCTTCCCACAAAAGCAACGATAACATATCTCTCTTGACGATGTCAACTGTACAGATTGGCAACCTGGACATCTCCAATTATCACCTTGGTTTTTCTCAGCCAACAAATCAATAGAAGTTGGTGCTCGAGCCCACTTCTTGATACAATGCATATGAAAGATGGAGTAACAGCTGGAGCAAGACCATATATTAGCAGACCGCCCAACCTTGTCATAACAAATCATACACTCAATAGAACTCTTCACTAGCTTCTCCTGTATCTCTTGAACAAGTTGAGGCAAGTTCGGATCTGTCAACACAATGTTCTCCTCCTTAGCTACCCTTTTCCCCTGATACACAGGCCTGGTCCTAGACCCAACTCGTTGACGATTATCAGGCAGAGTTCCCGGAGCATTATTGTTTCTTCTCTGTCGATTAGGTGTAGGTGGACCATTAACATTATTCCTTTGGTGCTGGTTATAAGGCGGACGAGCAGAACCGTTGTGCTGTCTTTGTAGATAAACAGGACGTGATGCAGCACCAAAGTCTACGCTTCCTGAAACTCTGGTTGTATTAGCAGGAGGAAGGGAAGGCTCATTTACACGAGCCACAGGGGTAGATGCACCTCTAGGAACCCATGTTTGCTGAGAATTCTGATGACGCCTATCTCTCCTGACTTGAGAGCTCATGTTCTCCTCTGACTCCACAAATACAGAACCAGATCCTGCACCCGTCGTTGTCACTGTGCGTTCACAAAGAAAGCAATGAGAAATGCATTCAGATTGTAAAAAAGTATCTTTGCTTACATTCACCAAACACGAACTACGTACAAACCAATCGATACAAAGAATTGAAATTAACTAAGCCAAATATAAACAAATACCAAAAAAAATGAAATCCCTTTACGAAGAATCCCTACATCGGGTTGCAAGATCTCAAAAAGTTTCCTACTTTATCATATATCTAAGAAAATTAAGGAAACCCAGAGCCACCAACACATAATCTCGCTTGCATCGAAGATGGAAACAACAAATGGGGAAAACTGGTACCTGACGAAAAAATTACGGAAGGGAAAAGAAAAGAATAATCTGCGGATTCAATCACAGGTGTTAGTAGCTCGATTTCTCAGGGAGAGAAGAGAGTGACGGCGAAAATGGAAAGAACGAGGAGGAAGAAGATATTTATAGAGAGTGTGAAAGTGAGAGACCGCCTTGCAGCCAAAGGAATTTTTAGCGAGAGAGAGAGAGACGCGCACGACTTTTTCTTTTATTTTTTCTATTCTGCTTGACGACCCCCACTCGTGGACCGACTCACCCCAGTGGGCCTTAAATGGGCTTATATTG
>CAJHQQ010002159.1:0-71413 GCA_905132885.1 Moricandia moricandioides
GTCATGCTCGTGTGAGTTCTATGGTCACTGTATCAGGTGGTCGTCTATGGCCTTCTTGGTGGTTTCTCGTTGGCTCTGTCTCTTTGGATCTCCTCTTCACGGCTCTTTTTCCTGCTCCTTCAACGGGATGTGACGGTTTCTATTTGGAGTCCATGTCTCTCGGTTTCAGTGGTTTCTATCTCCGAAGACACCAGAGTTGGTTCTTAGTAAAATGTACCCGATCCTTCAGTTTTTGAAGGTTACAATAGTCACAATGGCTCTCAGGAGTCATTGGTCATCCAGTGTTTCTATTAATCATGGCTACCTTCTCGTTCCATGATTACCAGTGTGAAGATTTACGGTGGTGTAGCTTGATGTGCTTAGCAAGGAGTGGTGTATAACTTAACCCGTTTTTTGCAAAGTTTGGTTGCAGCGATAGCGGGTGTTTTGCTCGGTTTTGGGAGTCAGTTTTAAGCGTTGTGTAAAAGCCTGATTTTTGGTGGAACTTGCAAAGCTTCGTGGTAAGTAATTGAAACACACCCCTTATAGACAGTAACGATTATAAGCTTCTTGGACTTCATCGGGAACTAGCCCCTCCAAAGATGACATGGGAAGTCCCGACATCTGAGGCAACAAGAAGAACCTCACATTTCTATGGTTCTCGTCGAAGGTTGAGAACGGGAACCGATTCGAAAAGAATTTTGAAAATTAAACTAGTAGATTGTGCCGGGTTTAGCGAGCGGACGAAACCAATTTTTGTAATAGTTTGACTTTTGGAAATTTTGTTCGAAGAAGATTTGTAACTGAATCTTAATTCTATATTGTTTGGGTTGAATATATATATATATATATTTTTGTGAAAGAAAAACTTATTCCACTTACACATTATATAGAATATGTTATCACTTTAGCAGTAATCGAATTAACGTTTCGTGAAATGAAAAGGTGATAAAGGCAAGTGAAGAAACTTCTGGAAAGAGAGAGAAAGAGGAAGCCACATACTACCCTTCTCCGCGCATTCCTATACTTTTTCCTTCTTGTGGACCCATCACCTTTCAGGTACTATTATACCCTTTTCTATTTTTAATTTTGTTTTTTTCTCTTTCCTTCTGGAACTTCCTATCTCTTGTCTCTTCTCCCTCTCTATCTCTCTCTCCATATTCTCTTTCTTATCACTGCGTCTCTGCCAGAACCTTCTAGAACTTATAAAGACAAGAACTCTCTCTTTCTCTCTCTCACACATGTTTGAGATTCGTCACGGACTCTGTCTGGATTTTTATCAGTCTCTGTGGTGGTTGGTGAAAAAAAGATTGCGTTAGGACAGAAGCTTAACTCGTTTTGTTTTGAGTGTTTTTGGATTTGGTCTAACTAACGGGTCGGAGAAGAAGCTTATGAAAGCGAAAAGCATTACTCTCTTTCCTCTACTTCTTCTGTGATTTGGATCTCATTGGTATAATTCATCATTTTTCTCTTTCAACTTTTTCACGTTTTTTCTTAAATCTAATCTTCAATTTGTGTATTGGATTGTAAAAGTTCAGGTTTTTGAGGTGTGTGTGGATCTGAAACTCATGCGGGCGAACAAACCGGAGAAACTCCGACGATTGCCGGAGCTGGCGGTGGAGGAGGTGGTTGTAGCGCCGGGAACAGTGGCGGAAGCAGTGGATGTGGCCCTGTCGGTGCAGGAGGAGATTCACAGAGGTCTATTCCGACGCCGTTTTTAACGAAAACGTATCAGCTTGTTGATGATCCCGTTTACGACGATTTGATCTCATGGAACGACGACGGATCAAGTTTCATCGTGTGGAGACCAGCTGAGTTCGCCAGAGACCTTCTCCCCAAATACTTTAAACACAACAACTTCTCCAGTTTTGTCCGCCAGCTCAACACTTACGTGAGTTTCTTCTTTTCTTGCCATTTTATAGTTCTGTCTGAATCTTGTTATCGGTTTAGATAGTGATTCTGATTTTGGTTTAATTACGGTTTAGGGGTTTCGGAAAGTGGTTCCGGATCGTTGGGAGTTCTCTAATGATTGTTTCAGGAGAGGTGAGAAGATTCTCCTACGTGATATCCAACGCCGGAAAATCTCTCAGCCTGCTATGGCCGCCGCGGCCGCAGCAGCTGCGGTGGCAGCTGTCACGGTTGCAGCTGTTCCTGTTGTACCTCACGCTGTCTCTCCTTCAAACTCTGGAGAAGAACAGGTGATTTCGTCTAACTCATCGCCTGCTGCTGCAGCGGCTGCTTCGGGAGGAGGAGGAGGACCGGTTGGTGTGGTTCTTCAGAGGACGACTAGCTGCACCACCGCGCCGGAGCTGGTTGAGGAGAATGAAAGGTTGAGGAAAGAGAATGTACAGTTAAGTCAAGAGCTGACAAAGCTTAAAGGATTGTATTCAAATATCTACACACTCATGTCTAGTTTCACGTCTGGTCAAGCTGATTGTGCACCGGAAGGGAAAGCTTTGGATCTAATGCCAGAGAGACAAGGGATGAGTGAAGACATGGGAGTTGCTTCTGGAACAGAAGCAGGGATTGGTCTGAAGCTAGATGAGGACTTGACGCCGAGACTGTTTGGTGTTTCGATTGGGGCGAAGCGAGCTAGAAGAGATGAGTTGGTTAGTGCAGATGACGAGGATGATGAGCGAAGAGAAGGGAGCAACCAAGAGGGAGAACAACAAGGCTCTGATGTTAAGTCAGAGCCTATGGAGGAGGATAACTCTGATGACCATAATGGGCCATGGCTTGAACTCGGTAAGTGAAAAAGTTCAACCGGGAAAAAGTCACTGGTTTCCATTGAATAGGCACGCCACTAAGCTGACAAGAGCAGAAAACTGAAGCAATGTTCGGTTATGAGAACGAAGACTCTGAATGTTTCACAGTTTAGGAGAACAAAGATTCGTTTGTTTGGGGGTGATAAAAACATAGATCCTACTACCATCCTGAGTTGTTCCTGATCTCTGATGTTGCATCTTGAATCTTCTTCTTGATGGAACTAAAACTATTCTGGCTCGTTAGGCTCCAGCGGGTGGATGTGCTTCTCACGATTTCAGATAACACAGGGAGATTCGAAGTTGGATCTTCATACTCTGCAAAAGCAGCACAAAACCAGTGTTTCTTTTTAGTTTAGCTGCAATGTTTGTTACAGAAGCATTACGTTCTTTTAGTTCAGAACAATTGTAGTCTACTTGTATGATGATGATGATGAAAATTGTTATTTATAAGCCAATAAAGGATAGTTCAAGTCCTGTTCTGTTTCATGGTCTTACCTGTTGACATAGGAAGCTCGTACTGGCGCTTTAAGAATTTGGAGGCGGTTCGGTCTTTCTTGTGGCAAAGAACTCTGACAAGTGTCTGTGCGTCCTCCAAACGACGTTCCTCTGAACTCACTCCCATGTTAATTAGCTCGCTTGCAGTCATTAGCATCTGTATCAGCATGTCACTCTGCCACCGAGATCGCATATAATAACCCCAACGACGTTAGTATCTCAGTTTTTCTTTTGTGAAAGGGAACTAACTTCGCAAGTGAAAGAAAGACATTCACCTCCAGGGAGTACAAGTCGAGGATCTCTTTCGCCTGTTTTGCTTCTTGCTCAACTAGGGAACGAGGAAGACCTTCTCCATCAGCGATGAAGAACTCCTACAAGAATGCATGACAAAGGTCAGTGAACTTCTCATATTCATGAATAGCATAATAGTATAGAATTTCAAAATAGGAATGTAAGTTACTCACCTTCAAAATACCGAGATCTTCTTCCATCAAAGGGATGTCTGAATCCGAAAATGCACGTGTTGGACCTCCATCAAGTAAAACTCGAACATAAGCGTCCTATGTGAGAACGCATAGAATCTTGGTGAGTACAAACGGAGTTGGAAGTTTTCTTACTTGCACACACACACATATATATATATATATATATGTCAAGGGGTAAAATAAGTGTTACCAAAGCAGATCGACAGATGCTTAAAACCACCATGTCTCGCGAGTCTTCATAACTCAAACTGCATACATTATCAAGCACCTGTGCAATGCATTTTTCAGTATAAGTTTGTGGTTAGCAGAAAGGGGTGAATCAGAGAAAGAGATGATTTCTGTTTACAGTATCAATGTGAGGGAGTAATCTCTCCAAGCGGGCGCCTTCTACTGTGCCACTGTACAACTGTACTAGGAACATATCTCTCAGATCCCAAAATATCACTCTTGCCCCTGTTAACAGAACAACAATAAATACAGAAAAAAATAGAGATACAACAAGTTCTTTGTCCTCTTTAACGCAAACTCTTAAATAACACGATCCATTAAACATTCACTCTCATCATCAAGTGATACCAATATAAAAGTCAAACAGAACATCAGACATATGCAAGATAGTATCAAAATGCTAATTTATCTTGTGTGACTAGAAATATTATTCAGTCAAACAATTAGAATTCTGACGCTTAAGGTTGCAGGGAACTGGTTCAGTTTGGACACTTTTTCAGTTTATCTCAAACACAAAGTACTGCAGATGATCATGAGACTTTTTAAAAGCTTACCAATAAGGTCGCGGGTTTTGGTTATGCAATTAGCATTGATCTCCCTGAGGCTATCATAGGTGGTAGCAAAGAGTTCATCAACAGCTTCACTATGCGTCAACGAATTCTCCTCTTCAACTTCTTCAGACTCGGTTTCTGAAACAAGATGATGCAAATCAAATGGATCCGGCAATGGACATTTTCAACACACGGCAACAACCAAAAAAGAAGATAAGAAGAAGTTCACTCCCAAGCGGATGATCTTACTTGATCTTTTGTCAAGAGAGGACCGGACAAGTGTCAAAGATTTCCTTATGCCATCTTCGGTTGCACTTATTTGTTTCTGAATATACTGATTCATTAACACAGAATAGACGAAGTCGTATTGCTTAGTTTTCATGGAGAAGAACGCAAAGGTTTTAGCTTGTAAAGACAAACTTACGCAGAGTGTATTCAATCTTATGCAGAGTTTCGGTATTGTCAGTTCATCCAGTTTCTTAACCACTTTATTATCTGGCTCAGCAAACTCGAGCGACTTTCTCTTCATTGCTGGCATAACACCCTCAGTGAATCGAGTCAAAGGAGGAGCTGACGGATACAGAAGCTTCTTGTCAACTGCATAATAGTATTTTATATTTTTTCATGGTAGTGCAAGAGCAAGACTCAGTAACAACTGTAAGAAGATGTGGAGTTGGTCAGTACCTAGTTGATCGAAAATACTCTGAAGATAAGTAACCAAGCTACGGTAAATTATTGAGAGAAGAGCTTGAAGATGTTTGATATCAACAGGTAGATGTAAACCAAACAGCTGAGACACAGTCTGCAAAGAAAGTGAAATGAGAAACTAAAATGGAAAATAAATAGTGCAGTACTATAAATAAATGTGGAGAGAATCATACTAGAGGTAAAGCAAGTACTTAACAGAAACCAACATGATAACCAGAAGAACCCCAAAGCGAAGAAAAATGTTTTCTGATATTGAACCTCGTTTTATATGTCTGAGGCTGCTCTTAAGCTACTACAGTTTGCACACTATTCCGTATAGATGATGTCATTGTCGTGTATATACATACCTCTTCTATGATCCTGAATATTTCAACGATTGATGGAGCATGTCTTTGATGAACTGATACAGGCTCCCACTCCTGCTTATAGAAAAATCATAAATTATTTTCATGTTTTCATCTTTTGGGCATAAAAAGTCCCCATCATGCTTTAGATTTGTTTGGTAGTGAAAGTGATGCGAAGTCTGTAACATCTTTCTTACTTCAAGGATCCTTCATTTATCATTGTCTTATGATTTTAAAACCATAATGCGACTTTTTCAAGGATTCCTCAATACTGACCAGATGAGGTTTAAGTGATCCATCAAATAAGTTCCCCTTATGACCACACTTTAAAGTCTATCAACTGTCAACAGCAATAAACATGTAAATATTTTGCCAAGAATATAACCTCAATTTCAAAAGCTCGCTCAGTCCATTGCAAGATATGATCTTGTTGAGATATAAGCCAGTCCAGCATTACTGGTTTGACAACCTTTTCTATCTGTACATAAACCAAAAACTGAGAACTGATATAGTTGTGTTCTGAAACTCGATTAATATAAGAGCTATCTTTTCAGTGACCTCGTAGTTCTTCAACTTGTGGAGGTAAGGTCGGTGCAACTTTGATTTGCTATGACAATTATACAGTTGAGTTAACGCTTCCTCTAGCATATAAGCAGCAGGAACTACTTTCCTAACATCACCAGAGAGGGATGAAACGCCTTCAAGGAAAGGCGTCTGTTCCAGAAAAAAGAAAAGATCAATCATAAATATATATACCAAAGACAAACTATAATCTCTTAAGTACTGAGATGCTTAGAGACAAACCAGTCTTTCTCCATAAAACCGATGCAGCAGTATGGCCGAGATCATCATACATTCGGGTAACCATTTGGAAAAAAATGGGACAAACTCATTGATCTCTGCCTTTGCAATGACACTCAGTTCATTTGCAAGCAGAGCTAGAGCATGTGTACGCTCACCATGAGATTTCACATACGCGAAATGTGCAGCCTGGGAGGAGAAAAATATTGATTTGAAGTATATGTTACATGATATGACCTAGTGATAAAATACAATATAGCAATACAAGATAAAAGCTCACCCTGGCACATGCACCTTTAATAGAATTTTGAACATAGGACTGTATCTTATCACCAACATCATCACTCAGTGTGTCTAGCTTGATTAGCTGCAAGAGAAATGATAACGTATCAACAACGATCACTGGAGCATTCCTCAATAAAGTTATTGGAAAAGGCAAAAGAAAAGTTGTAGAAAATGGAAATGGACGTAGTAGCGGACAGTAGAAATGCAACCTCAGTTCTCGTACTGTCAGCGGGAGGAAGCCCAACCGTTGATGCCAAGCTGACAAGCAATCCAAAATCCCGAGGTTTCTGAGGAGACATAGTAGATCAAGAAACTTATTAAAGAACAATGTTTATTATGTCATGACATAATTGCAAAAACGAATTCGACATGATAAATCTACAAGATAGATGGATACAGGTATTTCATTTTAGAAAATCAGAAGTAGCAGAAAAATCCAATGATCTTGATTACCAGGAAAAATAGCGACTTACACGCTAATCAGATATACATATAAGAGTTTTGCCAGAATATTTGAAAATTATACGCAAAATTATGTACATATTCAGACGTTGTAACTGATCGAGAACTGACCTTACCAAAGTGTAGATGGTAGTCCTGAAGTTTATCATCGCACCAAGCACTAACTGAAGTGAAAATTGCCTTGGGGAGACTTATGTGTATGTCAGCTGCAATGGTTTTCCTTGAACAAACTAGACGGCTTAAATAAAGATCTCCCTTCCGGTTGCCCTCTTCAGTGGAAGTAACTTTCTGTAACTCCTGAATTGCGCTTCCTAGAAGAGAAGGTTCACCTGTGCTCACAAACTTCACAGAAAAGTACATGAGATGGCTCCCTCAAATTCTTGTATGGTATAAATTATAAATGCGACATTCATGCAACGGTGCAGTGAGGATCAACCAGAAAATAAGAAAATCCAACCTGGCATTGTAACTTAAACTATTGCGTGGCAGCAAGGGGTGGAGTTTAAGTCTGGTTATTTAACTGTCCTAAATTTTAGCTTCACTCAACAAGATAATTATAGATATGTGTATGTGTTTGTATGCACGAGTGCTTCCGTGTTTATCACTGTTTTTAGCAGCATTTGAATACATGTATGTGCTTAATGTTACATAACAAGCCAGCTTTTGAGCAGAGTGACCAGCTAGAAAAGGCAGATGTCTAAAGAATAAATGAACCAACTGAGATGAAGGCATACCTGTTGAAAAAGAACCCATCCATATATTGCATTATGTAAATTCTCAGTTATGCCCAATGTCGACCAAATTGATTTCATATGGAAAAGCATTGATGAGGCATCCTGATATGCATTTCAAGTCAGCGACAAATTTTGCATGGAACAAATGTAAGGAAAAAAAACAAGAACTAATAAAATCTACCTCTATGAGTTGACCCTCGTCAAGAACATCAAATACGCCAAATAACAATTTTTCATAGAGTCTAATGTTTAAATGATATATAGCAGTCCAGTAATAAGTTTCTTCTTCAATTCCACATCGGCCTGGTAGTGATGACAACTTTGATGCTACATGCCTTATAGAGGATAGAACATCAATCCGCAGTGAAGAAGACATTACAACGTCCCATTCCTATGCCAGCGGCAAATAGTTTTAGACTCAAGAAAGAGAAGTCTGTTAAGTCATTTCACTACATGAGAACTTGCTGGCTATGAAACACATAGACCACAATATAGTACTCACCTTTGATTCTCTAATCGTTGCCAGGCATTTTCTCAAAGTCGCTCGTTCATTTTTCTCTAGGCCACGTGAGAAACAGAGAGCTTCTTCTAGTAGGTTGGCCTATATTGAAGGTAAACATGTTATGTTTTAACTTAAGCTGTGGTACAAATGTGGCGATCAGTCTCATCTTGTTTCAAGCTTATAAATAAAATCTTTTGTTAATGAAATTTCCAAGGAGAGCATGAAGAAAATACAATAGAAACGCACCAGGATGGATGACATCTAGATTACAAGATATCATTATATATCAATATCAAACAAAGAAATCAACGAAATTGTTCAAGCAGTTTCATAAGGATATATATAGTCAATGATCACCTGTCTAGTCTTCCACTTCATGTAGAGTTTTTCATTAGGAAAATCTGATTTGAATATTCCAACCAAAAGCCCCAAGGCTAGTTGTGGAAGATCAATTTGTTCACCTGTCCTCAACTGAGCCAACTGTACCAGATTTCTCCGAATACATGTATCCATCTTTGATGAAATCTTTTAAAGCAGAAAGAAACAGTGATTAAAAATATGCTGCACAGTCGTAACACATAATATCTAACAAGCAAATTTGAATAATGGAACTGCTAATTTTCAGATAATGATTTTATAGCTTGCCTGCATCTGGATACGGATCATGTTGATGACCTCTGAGTGAACATTAGAGGTCTGAGGCTGTAGCTGTGGTTTCTCCTTTCTCTTCAAACTTAACAAAAGTTTTGAGCCTTTTTCCATCTTTCTTCTCTGAGTAGGATATGCATCAACACTGTTCATGAAAAGCCCATAAGAATGTGCAGAAGAAAGAAAAACCACACCGATCGATCCAAAAATAGCTGGAGGTTGGTCTAAATCATAAGCAACACCGAGTATACATGTACGAAGGATTAAAGAAAGAGAGCAAGTACCTTGAAAGCAACATAGACGCAACCATTAATTCATAAGCAGCTTCTCGCAAATCATCATCCGACAACCCTTCAAAATTCCTAACACCATGTATCAGTTCACTCAAAAGATGGAAACTAACTTAATCAAGATTCAAAAGGAAACGCTAGGACAGAATGTCAAAAGAAATACCTGTTCTCAAGGGTGGCAAGCCGAGAGGAATGATTTTGATAGGTTCCATAGGTTTAACGTCAGGTGTTTCCTCTTTAAATGTGTAGTTGTCTCTAGATGAAGGAGTATTAGAAGAATCAATGTGACCATTGTTACTGGACTTTTCCATGTTAGTTGGTTGGGGAGGTAAACGACGAGGAGGAGAACCTGCTGCATCTGGACTCGATACAAGAAAATAAGAATCTCTAGACTCAGAGTGTATCTGCAAATATTCGCTTTAAATGGTTATTATCAACAAAAGGCATTGGTGTTTTACATCAACAATTTAAGCCACATGATTGCTGAGGAGCAATCATCACTGATCTACCTACAAGCAATGATACAATGTATTTGTAAATCTACAATTTGACAGTGTTTACTACTCAAACTAGGTAGATGCCATTTAGAATGCAGATTTTCTTAGCTCAAATATGAAATTAAAAAAAAAAATCAACAAAGAAGAATCAAGTTAGAACATTTCATTACCGTAACGGGGTATGAGGACTCAAAATTGTATGTCTTTGTGGCCTTGGATACATCAACTACACCACCTGTGGAGTGTTTCAGCAACATATTATAACAATTAGATAATAGATGATTCAGATGGTTGCTGTTGAAAACATCAAAAATTAAATTCCACAAAGAACTAAGAAGATGGGACAAGCTTTAACTCATGTAAACATTTGTACAACTCAGAAACAGACACGAACTACGGATGTGTTATGTGCTAAGGGAAAATGTAAGCTGACCAGAATTAACGCAATCCAAGACATAATCGGCGCTGAGAGAATCAAAATCAGAAGGAGAAAGAGAAGACGATAAAGGGGAACGAAGCTCCTTCACCAAACCCGAAGACATAAGAAACTCCATGAGCTTGCGCCGATCGTTCCTGTAACGCTCCAACAGAGAGTTCATACTCGCACTCCTGACCTACAAATTAGATCTTGAAAATGATGTGGAGAGAGAGAGAGAGAGAGAGGGAGGCTTCTTTAGCGAGCTCCGTTGTCCTCTGCCATGGAAAGGAGCTTCGGGAGGTTTTGGGGGAAAGCGGGGAAAAGCACGCACGGGTGATGATCGCAATTTGACCAAAACGTCCTTACCCAAAGATTCTTTTCATATTATTTATTACCAATCTGAC
Source organism: Moricandia moricandioides (assembly GCA_905132885.1). Classification (NCBI taxonomy): domain Eukaryota; kingdom Viridiplantae; phylum Streptophyta; class Magnoliopsida; order Brassicales; family Brassicaceae; genus Moricandia; species Moricandia moricandioides. The sequence goes on from CAJHQQ010002159.1 coordinate 10,597, forward strand.
TTTTATTTTGGCAACGCTTTTCAAGAATTCAAATTCAGACGAGACAACACTTTTTTCACCCTCACCAACAACGACGTCGTTTAGCTTGCAAGTTTTAAATCTTCGTTTAGCTTACAAGTTTCGTTTGCATGTTGATTAACGGCGTGAAGCAGCCGTTGGTTTGTGATCAGTCACAGAGCCGATTGTTTTATGACCGCTTCCCCAATATAAATTTTTGGTTTTTTTAATAAAACCAGAAACACAAAGCTTATGTTTCCACGTGGACACACCAAGAAAGAAAAAAACAGGTCCAAGGATGAATTCACATGTTTCTCGCTAGTCAATGTAATACACAATACATTGATCTACAATTCTAACTGCACAAACACTTAAACACGCACCCAGAGTTTTCACATTTTACCTGAAAACTTCTGGTCTGATATTTTGTTCAGGTGATCCCCACGAAAGATCACTAGACTTCGTTTGCATTCTTCAGGATATTAAACTTGCAAAGCGGGCAACGAGAGTTTATGTGAAGCCATTTATCTATGCAAGTGCAATGAAAGTGATGGTTACACGGTAGTTCTCTTAGTTCAACTCCGTCTTCATATTCACACAGACATATGCAGCATTCCTGCATAAGAATCACAAGCCTTTGAAAGAAAATGTTTTTATGTATGTATCGACCTGCATAAGATATGGTTTATTATCAGGAGTACCGCGTCTTCTGAAGAAAGCGAGTGTTCGATAGGCGAATCTGTTCCACATTCCGTCATTATTCCTCGATTAGTGGTTCCTTGTACTTCGCCTGTGAGCTTTTCATCGTTACCAATCTTCCTAAATCTGAATTTTGGCATTTGATCTATGTCTTTCTTCGATGCTCCCTCCTGTTTTCCACCAGTTTGCATCCGAAGATATAGATCATGATTCGGGTTTCTAAAATTAAAAACATTGTTATGGGAAGGGAAGTAGAAGAGAGCTTACCTCATCGGCAACAGCATATAAGATTGCAATTATACATGGAAGACAGCAGCAAACAGCAAGGCCCACAACACAAGCCAGTGCAACACAGAACACAACAAAGAAAACATCGAAACCAAGGAAAATGATACACAGCCTGCAAGTTTTGAAAAAAAACACCGGAGTTACAAACTGAAACAAAAAATCCTCTAAAGATACAACTTTCAAAGAAAAGAAAGCATACCAATAGAGCTGAGGAGCGTCACTAGAGAGTGTTTGGCCTCCCGCAGATACCCAGTAAAATCCGATTACCCACCAGATGAACGAGAACATTGTGTTGGCTGATTCAAGATGCTTTGCAGAATTACTGTGACCATTGAACATCAACAATCAACAAGGGTCAAGAAGGATCGAAATGGCCTAAGCCATCTCTGAGACTCTTACACAAGATCAGGCATGTACTTCTAAACATTACAAGAACATAACCTAATGATATCAATATTCACCAAAAAGAAAGCTATACAATATCACAGTTCAATATCTTCTAACCTAAATGTGGACAAGAGAAGTTGCATTTCATTCACAGATACTATAAGCATCAACTAACATAAACCTAGAAACCAAGAATCCACATTGATCAACAAGGGTCATATGGGAACGAAAGGAAACTCAAACTAACAACAAAGAAGGATCAAAATGGAATAAACTATCTCTGAGACTCTGACACAAGATCAGTTCCAATTATGTTATAGATCAGGCTTGAATTTCTAAACATCACAAGAACATAAGCTGATATCAATTTCACCTTTCTAACCTAAATGTTCACAAGGCACAAGAGAAGTTGCATTTTGATCCACAGATACAATAAGCATCAACTAACATTAACCTAGAAACTAAGTTTCCACACTGATCAACAACGGTCATATGGGAACCAAAGGAATCTCAAACTAACAACAAAGAAGGATGAAAGGCCTAACTATCTCTGAGACTCTGGTACAAAATCGTTTCCAACCATGTTCTGAATCACGCTTGAACTTCTAAACATTACAAGAACATAAGCCGATGAAATCAATATCCACCAAAAAGAAAGCTAAATAATAACACAGTTCAATATCTTCTAACGTAAATGTGGATACGGCAAAAGAGAAGTTGCATTTTGATCCACAGATACAATAAGCATCAACTAACATTAACCTAGAAACCAAGATTCCACATTGATCAATGTACATACAGTTGCTTCCATGTATATTATATAACCTACAAACGCCGCTGTTTCCTGATCAAACCAAGCACAACTCTACCCTAAATGTGGACACAGCACAAGGGAAGCTGTGATCAATGTACATACAGTTGCTTCCATGTACATAACCTACAAACTCTGCTGCTTCAAGATCAAATCTAATCCAAAACTGTTAAAAAGACGAAAATCAATACCTAGTGTTTCCTGTATCCTCCAATTGAGCTAACGAAACGTACTGCTGCGAGGAAGAAGGAGACGATAGGTGGCGCGTGTCTCTCCTTCGCCGACACCTCCTCCTCCTAAACTCAACGCATACGCACGCCATATGAAGCCCGCACTGAACACCGTAACCTACAACCCAAACTCTCAACGGCACATTAGGCCGTTCATCGCGGCTGAGAATCAGAACAGCAACACCGATCGCCACAAAAGCAAGATTCCAGAGAATGTCAAGGAACACCACGGGCTTCGAATACGCCCAATCGCTCTGCCTCTCTTCCAATTGCTCAGCGGCGGTTTCTCTCACCAGCACCGACGGCTCTCGCATCATCCTCCGGCTTCCAGCGTGACGAAGGAACCTCGCCGCCTCTCTGAGACCTTGTCGTCTAGCGGATCGTTGAATCCCGTTTTCTCCATCGACGCTCGCGGTTCTCGAGACGCCGGAAGGGAGTAACGGCGTTGTGTCGATGATTCCGTCGGAATTGGCTCTTCCGACGCGGGAAGAAGGCGGAGACGGCGCTGAGTCAGGTCCCGTCGTTGTCGATGACATTTGAATAGCTTTCTTGATTTCTCAATTTCGATCGAAAGGATCGCGATTTGCTCCAAAAGGTTTTGGAGTTTTGGACGGACAAAAATTCCAGAAAGGTGAAAGAGAAACAAACAATAACGTGAGGAAAATTGAGAAATGTTTTTCACATATAGTCCCTACACTCTCTGTCTCATCTTGTTTTATAGTCCCTATACTCTCTCTTCTCTTTCTTTTTGGTCCCTACATTCTCTCCTCTTGTTTTGTAGTCCCTCGACTCTCTTTTCTGTTCAATAGTCCCTACACTCTCTCCTCTTGTTCATTCGTTTGATTGATTTTGGATTTGTTTCAGATAAACACGTCGGTAGCCCAAAAAAATTTTGTCTAACAATTAATTTTTTTAAAAATAATGGCTAAAATATATTTTATTAAAAAATATAAATATATATTTAGATCTCTTAAATTAACTAATTTAAATTAGTGATTAAAATTATGGGAGGGAGTTCTGAGGAAGGATTTAAAATTTAAAAAATTAAACTTTATTTTTATTAAAATTTTTAAAATAATAAGGATTATTTTGATTATTTTTTTGAACTATTCTGGTGACAAAATTTTTAGCTATTTCAGAAAATTTTCCTTTGTTTGGTTGATTGGAATATTTCAATCCAAAATAATTTCAAACTGTTTGAATAGTGTTTTTGAAATTAGGGTCCTGATTATTGCTTTATGGGTTTTGGTTTTTAGTTTTCCTATTTTTTTAAGATTTAGTTTTCTGAAAAAAAAATATGTATGTTGATTTTATATTTTGAACTTTTTTTTTTGTATATTTTTGGTTTTTGTAAAATTTGATCAATAATTTAGTTAATTTTTGAATTAGTCATTTATTAAAAAAACTTGAATTTGTAAATGCGTCAACGGACAGAAGTCTCTAAACAAAAGTCCAGCCCATTAAAGTTTTGGGTTTTTACTATTAAAAATCGATGATTAATATTTGAAGTTTATGTTGCTTTATTAATTAATCTCAATACATGGCTTCCTTCTTCTTCCTTGCCTGAATGTTTACCTATCTCCTATGGCGGAAAAACCCCACAAAACACTCACCCTCTTAGCGAACTTAATCAAAGTTCCTCCATTAAAAGCCTTCTCTCTCTTGAACTCACCCAATCTCCACGGACTCCAACACACACACGAATCATTCTCAATCCTCCTCCATCTCCTTCAACTCCCTCACGCTCAATCTCTTCTCCTTCAAGTCATCACCAGAAGAATCCACTCCCAATCCTTCACTCCTTCCTCTCTCTTACACTACTTAACACAATCAGAAACCTCAAAACCCGAGTCTCGTCGGCTCTACGAAGTAATCATCAACACGTACATCCAATCTCAATCCCTGGACTCAGCGACCTCCTACTTCAACGAGATGATCGATAAGGGTCTTGTCCCCGGATCGAATTGCTTCAACAATCTCTTAACTTTCGTTACTGGGTCGTCTTCTTTCGACGAGTTCTGGTCTTTCTTCAACGAGAACAAACGCCGAGTCGTTCTAGATGTGTACAGCTTCGGGATCGCGATCAAAGCCTGTTGCGAAGCTGGTGAAATCGAGAAGAGTTTCCACCTTGTTGTTGCGTTAAGAGCAAATGGGTTTTCTCCAAACGTTGTTATCTACACTACTTTGATCGATGGGTGTTGCAAGAAAGGAGAGATCGAAAAGGCCAAAGCTTTGTTTTTTGAGATGGAGAGGGTCGGTTTAGTGGCTAATGAGCGTACTTACACGGTTTTGATTCATGGGTTGTTCATGAACGGGGTTACGAAACAAGGGTTTGAGATGTACGAGAAGATGAAGGAGGATGGGGTTTTACCTAATCTGTATACTTACAACTGTGTGATGAATCAGCTTTGTAAAGACGGAAGAACGAAAGACGCCTTCAAGGTGTTCGATGAAATGCGTGAGAGAGGGGTTTCGTGTAATGTTGTTACTTATAATACTTTAATAGGTGGGTTGTGTAGAGAGATGAATGCGATTGAAGCTTGTAGGTTGATGGAACAGATGAAGAGCGATGGGATCAACCCGAACTTGATCACTTACAACACTTTGATTGATGGGTTTTGTAATGTGGGGAAGTTAGGGAAGGCGTTCAGTTTATGTAGAGATTTGAAGTCTAGAGGTATGTCTCTGTCTGTAGTCACGTATAATATTCTAGTTTCTGGGTTTTGTAAGAAAGGAGATACTTCAGGAGCAGCTAAGATTGTTAAGGAGATGGAAGAGAGAGGGATTAAACCGTCGAAAGTGACTTACACCATTCTTATGGATACATTTGCTCGTTCTGATAACATGGAGAGAGCAATCCAGCTTCGAGAGTCGATGGAGAGTTTAGGATTAGTTCCGGATGTTCATACTTACAGTGTGTTGATTCACGGGTTTTGCATCAAAGGTCAGATGAATGAAGCGTCGAGGCTTTTTAGGTCGATGGTCGAGAAGAAGTTAGAACCTAACGAGGTGATATACAATACGATGATTCTTGGGTATTGTAAGGAAGGTAGTTCTTATAGAGCGTTGAGGTTGCTTAGAGAGATGGAAGATAAAGAGTTGGCTCCAAATGTTGCTAGCTATAGTTATTTGATTGAAGTTCTTTGTAAAGAAAGTAAAATGAAAGAAGCTGGGGAATTGGTTGAGAAGATGATTGATTCAGGGATGGATCCATCTGCCTCAGTATGTAATATGATCTCTAGAGCCCAAAATGGTTCGCTTGTAGCTCAAACAAATGATAAGAGCAGTTCTAATATCACTTAAAAATTACACACTTTTCTTTTAGTGCTCTTAGTCTAATGAAGTCTGGTCTTCCTTTTTCATTCATTTTGTTTTGAGAAATAGTGTACAAATCATTCTTCAATCAAGGGAATCCTGTTTTTTTTCTCTGGACAAAGCTACTGGGGGTTTTTGATAATGGCTCTAGTCTACCTCCAGGCTCCAAGGCTCCAAGGCTCCAAGGCTCCAGCCTCATCAGCCGAGTCAGTAATTTTTCTTCTACACTTGCCATCAGTCCATCCAAATCTAATTAGATATCTGAGGTCTATGGTCCACAAACTACAGAATGTGGTTTTAACGTATGCTTCAACAAAGTTTATTATGTCTGTTAGTTTTAATAGATATTGCTAAAAGTCGACAAAAAAAATAAAATAATAGATATTGCTAAAAATACCAGTTAAGTACCACTTTTCAAAAATATTTCAATCAAAATAATATTAACAGTTTGGTTTATACTTTAATTATTATTGTTTAGGGTTTAATGTTAAAAGAGTGGAGTTGAATTTCTAATATTTTATAAATATTTAGAAAAAAATAGTTTAGTCTATTTTTACCATAAATTTATAGTATTTTTAAAATAATCATTCATTAAATGTAAATTTGAAAAGTGGTATCAAACTTGGGTTAGAATTGAAAATTTTCCTAGTTTTAACTACTCTATATTTTTCATCTTTGACTTTGAGCTTCATCTTGTATATTTAAATGTTAACCCATTTGGGAGAATTTGAATAAAGAATCGACTTTATAAATAAATAAATAAAAACAAAGACAATTACTAAAATTAAAACTTAAGATTAGGTGAACGGTTTACAAGTAGATACTTTCTAAAATATATAGAATCTTTAGTTAGTGATGCTTAAAATTGTAACTATTACGATATATTCATATATTGGATATGTTCCAAATCTTGTTACTTCACTTGGGTTTAACCTAAATCATTTTGTACTATATATTAGGCCAAGAGCCATTCAATAAACACAACTATTCTCTCTACTTTAGCATGGTATCATAGCTAAATCGATTTAGAATCAACGATGCAATTCATTTTCTTTCCCACAAACATCGTTAAAATGTTGATCCTAAAATCCACACTAAAAATTTGGTAGTGATTGTTTGTAAAAGATTAAAAAAGAAATAACATGGACACAAACTCCTAAAAACAACATCGATGTAATCAAGTTTGAATCGGCAAAAATAGACTTTATTCATATGTCAAATAACCTAGAGATTTCGGAGGAGAGAAAATTTGTGACTGAACTCGGAGTCGAGTTGCCAACTTACCCGTCATGAGATCTAGTCAAAACGTAGTTCAATTATCATCGTCCTGAAAGAGACGCCAGGTACATCGGTCTCGAACGAGACGTCTGGTTCATAGGTTCTCGGATGAGACGTCGGGTTCATTAGTCTCTAACAAGATGTCGGATTTGTTGGTTCTTGAATGAGACACCGGGTTCATCAGTCTCAAACAAGACGTCGGGTTCATTGGTCTCAAATAAGACGCCAGGTTCATCGATCTCGAATGAGACATCAGGTTCGTCGGTTCTCAAACGATACGTCGGGTTCATTGGTCTCGAATGAAACGTTATTTATAGACAAGAATAACGAGTTAGTAGAACTCAAGTTGGCTAAAGAGGATCTCGTAAGATCGTCTATCGTGTTAGAGATATCTGTTCTTCAACACATGTAGAAACGTATTGAAGTGGTGAAAGGAACGTGATGGGCTTCGTGACTCTGCTGAGATATCTTCATGGAGGAAAGAACTCTCGTATTTTTCTTGTGGTGAGCTGTCTTCATAGAGAGAACGTGTTAATATCTTCATGGACATATTTACTTGGTGAGAATATGTGATTCTGGTTTCAGCCGTCAAGCTTACCAGCTATGACTGCTCATATCATTGACACAAGTCGGGAGTTACGAAAACTGATCATAGGGTTTAAGAATGTTGCTGATCATAAAGGAAAGAGAATTTCAATGGTTCTTGTTTGCTGTTTAGTATAATGGGGGATAGATAGGGTTTACACAATCACAGTTGACAATGCAACAACCAACACCTATGCACTAAAAAAAGATTTAAGGAAGAATTCAAATAAGTAGGAGATAAAGCTTTGGTTTTAGATGGTGACTTCTTGCATATGCGTTTTGTCCTCATATAATCAATATGCTTGTCTGGGATGGTTTACATGAGATGTTCAACAGTATTGTTGGGGTTCAAGATGGGATTATATATGTAAGATCTTCTACACCAAGACTGAAGTTGTTTAAGCATCCAGTTGAGTCAGGAAAAATGAGTAGAGAAAGTCAGCATTTGGATTGTAGAACAAGGTGGAACTCAAAATATATGATGCTATCTCGAACTCTTTAGCTCAAACAAGCATTTGACAGAATGGAATCTAACAAATTTCAGAATTATTACTTTCATAAAAAATTGATAGAAAGAAAATATTGGTCCTCCATTAAAAGATGATAGGGATACAATAAATATGTTAGAACAATTTCTAGTTATCTTTTATGCTTCTATATTGGTTTTCTATGCAGCAAAGTCAGTGAACTCGTATAAGTGTTACAATGAGATTGTAACAATAGAAAAGAACTTAATAGCTTTTATTAATGCTTTAGACGAGGAAATGAGGGAAAAAGAAACTGTTATAAGGGGAAAATTTGATAAATATTGGAAATGATTGAAAGAGATCGATAGGCTTTTGATCATTGTTAATCTATTTGACCCTAGGAGGAAAATGAAGTTTGCAGTGTTGTGTTTTGAGAAGCTATATGGTAAAGAAACTGTTGAGGCACTTTAAGATTCAGTTATGGATGTCCTTAGTCGCCTATTTTATGAGTATAGTAAGAAACTGGCTGTAAATAATGTTGAGAGTTGATCATCTCAGTCGGTTGATAGTGAGGCTGCATCTTAGCCACAAGGGTATGAGAGGATGGATGTAAATAATGATGAAGTTCAAGGTCGAGCTTATGAGCGATAGGATCCATCTATTCAAGATGGTAAATGAAGTCGGATGATGATACAAGTACTGATTTGGAGCTTTATTTGAAGGAAAAAGTAGTCAATCCGAAGACTACCATGAAGGGAAAAAATTATAATGTCTTGTCGTGGTGGAAGATAAATACTCTCAAGGTTCATGTATTATCAAAGATAGCAAAGGATGTACTTCCAATGCAAGTGTCCTCAGTCGCATCGGAGTATGCATTTACCATTAGTGGTCGTATTCTAGACCCACAAAAAAGTTGCTTTACTCACTATATGATTGAATTTCTTATGTGTACACAGAAATGGTTGAAGTGTGAGTTTCAGTTAAATAAGAAAGAAGTGGTTACAAAATATCAAATGCTCAAGTACTTTTAATTGGAAGATGATCTTGAGATAGGTAATTTCATTCTTGACTTCTTCTTTTAACTTATATATTATATCTTGTTTGTTGTAAGTTGTGATCTAAACTGTTTTCTTTCGTTTAGAGTTTGGAAGCCATGGGTACTTCAAGGACTGATCATTGTTGTCTGATGGTGAATAGAGAAATGGTGATCAAAATGATGTGTTGGTTTTTTTATTTTGTTTATTGTTCTCTGCTTTGAAGTTTGATATTTGGAAAATATCGGTTTGTATCTTTTGAATGCTTGATAAATTGATATTTAAATGTATGCTATGGTCTGTTTCTTTTGAATGTAGGCTTTAATATTTAAGAATAGTTGAGGCATGTGATAAATATTGTGCTTTAGATTTTGTGGCAATGGTATTTATGTTTTTTTGGATAATTTTTGGTTTGGTTCTTTTCAGATATTGTGGGTATTTTTACCCAAAAATATTTGCTTATTTCAATTATTTTCGGATATTTTGGTAATTAGTACCCAAACCAAAATAGTATACCCAAAAATAAGGTAGCCGGCTATTCTCAGGTATATTCTGGATATTAAAATCAATATCTGAACCGAACCAAACTGAAGCTAAGATACTAATTGGATTCTCTAGACCCCTACCTGAACTATTTGATACCCAAAATACTTGAACCAAACCGAACTGATACTCGAAATGTCCAGGATAGTTGAAACAATTAGCAATTAGATTTAAGAATCATATAAGGTATACATGTATAGGACTACTCAGTTGTAGACTCTGGCTCAACAAAATAGGGATACATGTGGACTCTTAAATTAGCTTGGATTATACAATTGAAAATGTTTTATTTTACTTTTCAAATTTTTGAACTTACAAAATTTTAGTTTCAAAAATCAGAATGAATTGTTAAAGCTTACATAGTTATATTAACCTAAATTAAGACCAATGACCTACATAAATAGACAAATGATTTCTCAAAAATTGAATGCGACATTAACATTATTTACCTTAAAAGGTATACATGCATCTTTTGGAGACGTGTAAGAACAAACATGAAAATTTTCATTAAAGACATGTTGAACAAACCTTTTTGGCTGATTTGTATTATTTTCAAAACATCCTTCTCCTTGGCTCTGCAAGATACCCTTTTGCATACAGAGTGATATGTTTCTTGTGACGATGAGCTTTAGTTCCATGTTTAATGATGAGGAAATATATTTGTTGCACCCTTTTTGATTATGTTGCATACTCAAAGCTCTCTTCCAATAGTTTTGAAACTGATTGAAGCAATAGCCTTAATTGATCAAAAGGTACTAAACAATCCGAATCAATTTTTCGAATCCTCATTTCACTGAAATGAAAAATGATTTGTATTTAAATAAACCATTCATGTGTTTAACTTGTGATGGAAGATACCACTAAAAACAACATTGAACTGCAAACAATATACTCACATAATATCTATTTTGGTGAAGTAGTGTTGACCAATAAGAGATCAAGTAGAAATCGAAGCACAGATATCCACATTTTAGAGGAAAAGTGGAACAATGAAAAATGATGAATATGTTGAAGAAAATAATAATAACTATAAAAACATTGTATACTAGCAGAGTTAAACAAAATATATTGGTTGTACAATTTAATAATTTAGTTTAAGCCAAATTCTATTTAACCACTCCAAAAGAAGAACATGTTGTTTGCGTTATAAAGATAAAAGTAAAATACTTCACCAAAAGAGTGACACTATATTTTATTTTATTGGAAATCCCTTCAGAAGAATTTAATTAAAATTAGATAATAGTTAAAAGATAAGAAGAAAAACTGGATAAGTAGAATAACTAAAATAAAAATAGGTGATGCATTTTGGTGACCAATGAATCATTAAAAAAAGATAATTACAATAATAAGCAATCAAATGAGATATTCTCTTTGAAATTCTTTGTAACAGAGCTTTAATTTTCAATAATATTGCACAATCTTTGTATTTGGTTGTGAAGTCTTAAGTTTTCTTCTACAAACAACATGATAATTTTTATGCACTGGAAACTCTTTGAGATCAGTATCTATGAGAAATCTTAATAATATGATAGCATTCACTTTGAGATAAAAACATTGAATCAATCGTCCAAAAACAATTAGTGATAGCCATGATCTTTACCACGATCATCTAAATCTTCAAAAAATTATTATTTATTTACAATTCATGTTTTATAGAAAATTGAGTAGTCTTCAACTTTGTATACTTGTTTTCTATGAACTTATCAAAGTTTGTTTTAAAAAAGTAATGTAGTTGATTATATTTTAATTTTTTCTTCAACTTAACCTCTCATTTGAATTACTTTCACTTATTACTATTAACTACTTATACATCATTTGACATACTAGAAATGTCATGAAATATAGAGAGGACAAAAACCAAATACAGAAAATGCCAGTTGAGCCAAATGAAACGTTTCTCATTGTTTGTAGTCCACATAGAAAGTTTAAAATAAGATAGCTTGTTGTGAAACACCTTATTATGAAGGTTAACTACAACCCAAGCTCATATGTGCTTTTCTCTAGGCATGTCTCATATGATATAGGCTTTGTGCTAAATAAAATGTTTTTCCCCAAATCTTAGTTGTATTACTATAAATTTAAAACTTAGAACCCTAATCTATGTATTTTCAACAAACCAGAACAAAATTTATTAAAGAGAATTTACAAAAAAAAAAGAATCTAGTGCAAATGCATGTCCACATGCTCAAAGATAGGACTGCTTCTCTCCAACATGTATGCTAGTTTTGGAATGTGGATGGATTCTCTTAGATTTAAAACTACTATGAAAGAATGAAGGATATAGAAAATTCCTAGATGTATTTAGATTGAACTTGATGTAAGAGTCCATGAGATCGAAATGGCAAAAACTTTGTTCCTCGAGATGGAGAGGATCATATAAGTGGGTAATGAGCATTTCTTACACACAGTGGCGGCCTTTAGGGGAAGTGGGAGAAGCTGGTACTTGCGGCCGTCAATAAGTTTATTAATAATATTAGCCATATTTCGTCATAAGTTTTCATCAGCTCTAGTGGTATTGACATTGGATGAGACTGACGAGGTTGAGGGTATGTGTTCAAAGCATTCGACAAAATGCATTAGAGAGGTGGTTTGTGCAATGTTGTTACTTACAATATTCTAATAGGTGGGTTGTGTAGAGAGATGAAGGCGAATGATGCTAATAAGGTGATGGATCAGATGAACAGCAATGGATTCAATCTGAACTTGATCACTTACAACACTTTGATTGAGGGGTTTTGCAATGTCGGAAAAATAAGGAAAGGCTTTGAGATTATGCAAAGATTTGAAATCTAAAGGTATGTCTCTGTCTGTAGCCACGTATAATATTCTAGTTTATGGGTTTTGTAAGAAAGAAGATAGTTCAGGAGCAGCCAAGATGGTTAAAGAGATGGAAGAGATAGGGATTAAAAGTCAAAGTAACATACATGTTTCTTATCTATACATTTGCTCATTCTGATAACATGGAGAGAAAAATCCAGCTTCGAGCGTCGATGGAAAATTTAGGATTAGTTCCGGATGAATGAAGCTTGAGGATGTTTAGGTCGATGGTGGAGAAGAAGTTAGAACCTAATGAGGTCATATACAATAAAATGATTTTTGGGTATTGCAAAGAAGGTCGTTCTTATAGAGAGTTGAGGTTGCTTAAAAAGATGTGAGATAAAGTGTTGGCTTCAAATGTTGCTACCTATAGTTGTTTGGTTGAACTTCTTTGTATAGAAATTAAAATGAAAGAAGCTGGGGAATTGGATGAGAAGAATTGATTCAGGGATGGATCCATCTGCTTGAGTATGTAATATGATTGCTAGAGTCCCAAATGATTCACTTGTAGCTCAAAAAAATGATAAGAGCAGTTCTAATGTGACTTAAAAGTTAAAAACTCTTTTTCTAGGAGTTAATCAGGTTGTTTGGAGCTTCAGTACTTTAAAATATGATCTTGCACTCAAGAGGTTTTGGTTTTCCTCTTTGCTCATGGCTTTTGGTTATCAACAAGATTGTAATGCGACCAATATAATGAGCTTTTCGTTCATAGTCATAGCTTTTTTGGCTAGTTTAATATCGATGTTATAAAATCATCTTTAATGTATACTTCTATATCTTCTCTAAAATATTGATTTTTATTGTATAGTTGTTTTGCTTCAATGTATGACTTCATAATATAGTTTTTATATTTTTGAAAAAATATAGAGGAATTTACTTTTTGTCTCTCTATATATAGGTAAAAAATAGCATATTTCTAGAATTATCTTATAAAAAGAAAGATTCCATTGTAGAAGCATACATTGAAATAAATTTACTTATATAATAACCTTTTAAATTTTAGTGAAAAATATAGAGAGTAAAAATATTAGTGGTTTGGAGATGATCTAAATTCGGTTAGAAGACATGTTTTGAATGATTTGGTCATCGTCAACATGATCAAATGTATAGTTAGACCTACTAGAATATCTAATAGACATACATTATCCTTGCTTTAACTGACTTCTCAACCAGAAAAACACATGCACAAAGAACATTCAACAAACCATTAAAGCTCAAATCGAAATAGAAAGAAACATACAGTATAACAATTTACCCAGTTTCTAGTTGTCTTTTCAACTTTTAATTCTCAGTCTAAATTAAACATAAGTTTCATGAATAAATTTTGTATATCCCGGTTTGTGGTATATATAAAGGTTTAGAAAGAATTGATTTAACTATCTATGTCATCAAAGTCCACTTACTTTTTCTGTTACACATCCGTTTAGATGCTTGAGTTGGAGTAATGGAAATATAGGTGACGTATCGAGAAGTGATTCGCGATACCGTGTGAATGGGGCCAAAACATGCGAAAATTTCATGTAATGATTAAAGGGTCAATAAACAATGATTTCGAGCCTCCAAAAAATTAACACACTGCTCATTGCACGTAATAGGGCCCACGGGTCGGGTGAGCGGGTGTGGGAGGCCATGTGGGCGGTAAAATGTTTAGAGAATCTGACTTTAGAGAGACTTTAAGAGAGATTGAATGAAAGACTTTAGAAAATTCGAGAAAAATATGGAACCATGACTAAGAAACTATAAGAATGCTTAAGAACTGTTTATCTTTTATAGATGATGAGGTTACAATATTTACAGAGTAGATTACAAGAACTTGTTGAACAAAGGATAAGCCTAAGTGTGTGTAGTCAAACAGAGAGGAGCGTCCATTTGAAACTGTCCACTGAGGAGCTCCACATGATTTGGTATCTTGGAATCTTGGACCAAGATACCTTCACCTTTCAAGCCTCTGAAAGCATATCAAGACTTGCTCTCCTTCCCTCCACAACGTTCGGATCAGTAAAGCAACAAAGTTAAATCCAGCCGAGTTACCATTTTACCCGAATCTAGTTAACTTTGCTTGTGGTCGATGTACAGTCGACCATTACAGAATGTACGACCTTGTCGACCAAAACCCAACTTTCTCAAAATATCCTCAAGTCTCATATTATCAACTCTTATTTTATTTACCTCATAACATCTCAACACTCCTTCTCAAGCTTGACCAAGGGAACCGGTAAAGCTTGGAAGCCATGAGATATTCTTCATTAAAAACCGCATCAAAGAATACCCACTGGGATAAAACCATGATGAGGGAAAAATAGTAAAGACCTCATGACTAAGGGACTAGCTGCTTCTGGTGAGATGAATGAGTCATAACCGAGTATGGATGGACTCCATTGTCTTATGTCTTGTGGCCTTGGTAAATACATCAGCCAATTGATATTCACTTATAGTATAGCATATCAATATGACTCCTAAAACAATCATTTGCCTCACCTTGTGGAAATAAATCTCAATATTTTTGGTCTTCTCATTGAACACTGAGTTAAAGGAAATGTGGATGGCAACTTGGTTAGCTTGAGCAATCTCTAAATGCTTTATTATTCCCTTGACCAAACGAGCTCATTTTTCAGCTTCAACATTGCTCTATACTCGGCCTCTGCACTAGAACATGATATCATCTTCTGCTTCTTTCTCTTCCATGTAACTAAGTTTCCACCAAAGAAGGTGCAATAACCAATAATAGATCTTTTATCAGATCTATCACTAGTTCAGTCTTCATCACAATACCTAACCACTTCAGTGCTTCAATTGCAACATATCCAGACCCCTTGACCCGGAGATCCATTCAGGTACATCAAGATCCTTTCCACCATGTGCCAGTGATGCTCCTTTAGGACTTGCATATGCTGGCTCACATTGTTCACATCAAAACATATATCATGCCGTGTAATGGTTAGGTAGATCAACTTACCAACAAGCTTTCTATAAAGCTTAGGATCATGGAATGGGTTGCTATCTTTAATCTCCCCCTCACGTGGAACCTTGTACCCACCTTCAAGAGGCATCTTGGTTGTGTTCCCTCCATGTTTCCCTACATCTTTCAAATAATTAAGTGTATACTTTCTTTGAGAAATAAACAGACCTTCCTTGGATCTACATATCTCAATTCGAAGGAAATATTTCATCTCTCCCCAATCTTTAATTTCAAACACTGATTTAAGGAAATCCTTAGTTGATTGGATACCAGCCTTGTCACTTCCGGCTATAATGATATCATTAACATACACAAGGAGAACAATAATACTTGAGGTATTTGTGAGAGTGAAGAGGATGCGGTCAAGTTCATACTTCCTAAACCCTCTACCATTCAAGGTTATACTTAGCTTGTTATACCATGTCCTTGGTGATTACTTAAGAGCATAGATAACCTTCTTTGTTCTAGGCCAGATAGAGGATGCATGTAGACTTCATCTTCAAGCTCTCCTTGCAAGAAAGCATTATTTACATTCATCTTCCAAAGATCCCACTCAAGGTTCACAGCCAAGGACAACACAATTCTGAGTGTATGAAGTTTGGCCACTGGTACAAAGGTATCAATGTAATCCTCTTCATATGTTTGAGTAAACCCTTTTGCCGCCAATATGGTTTTCTTCTTATCAATATTCCCATTTGCAAGATATTTGATAGTGGAGATTCATCTACTATACACAACCTTCTTCCTTTTTGGTAATTCACTCTCATACCAAGTGTCATTCTTGATCATAGAATTGGCCTCATCCCTATTGATTCTCTCCATGCCTTGTCTAACATAGCTTCCTCATATGATCCAGGTTTATTTAGAATTTTCCATCAATGAATGTCACAAAGTAATTATGATTATCCCTAGACAAGTAAGGTGCAGTCCAAACATCCGAATAAACTAGATCAAAACATTTATCATAAGTAGTACTAGAAGTTAAAAAAACAGTCTTACAATGCTTGCATAAAATTCAAGCTTCACTCATTATTTTTAAAAACAACACCTAGAAACATCAAGTGCAAAGCTCTAACATGAGGATGACTTAGTCTAACATGCCACAAGGCATCTTTATTCAACATAGAAGCAGAAGTAAATGAGCAAGTATAATCAGGAACATAAGCAAGATCTTCTAGCATATATAAGTCTCCATTGGTTACTCCTTTTCCAATCAATCTAGTGCTCTCAATATCTTGAATTTACATCATTAGGATTAAAGATCACATTGCATTGCAAATCAATAGTACATTTCTTTATGGATAACAATTTTAAAGTAAATTCAGCATATACAAAGGTCTAGACTCTTTATCAAACAGTTTCAGATTGCCTACTCCCCTAATTGGTATTTTCTCACCATTAGCTATCATGACATGTCCATAAGCCGGTTCAATATCTTTAATGAGTCCAGTATCAATGATTATGAGATGATATGCACGATAATCAATTACCAATGGTTTAGACACATTATAAGTATTATATGAATGGCTAATACTTCTAGTTGGTTCATAGGCAATCTTAGACTGTCCTAGAATACTAGTAGGTTCATATGCAGTCCTAGAGTGATAAATGTTACTAGAATCAATCAAGATGCACCAAAGGAATAACCAAGAGTGTTAACAAATTTGTTACCATTATCCTTGAAGATCTTGATTAGAGTATCAATGTTTGATCTCCTAATCAAATCGTTCTCACTGAACCTATAGCTCGGTTGGTTACTCGGGTGAGTAGCTTGAGCTGTCATGGTCATCATCTCTCACCCATCTCCCTCGTTGATCCATCTTGAATTACCCGCAGCACTCGACTCAGTAGCACTCGAACCATTTTGCTCACTTGTTCCATATGAAAGGTGAGCTCTGACATCTTTATCCTTCATGAACTTAGTCGGTTTCAAGTGTGGATGTAGGATCCAACACTAAATCTTCTTTTTTCCATGCCTCTTACAATGATCACATGTCCCATTGAATTTTCTTTATTCAGTCATTTGTGCATTACCTTGTTTTCTTGAGGAACTTTAGCTTGATTAGCTAGAGAGAGATATCCTTTGCCTCCAAAGAGACCAAGAAATCCTTGTTCCTTCTAGATTTGTGCACAGACTTCCTCAAGATCAGGTAGTTCCGCAGCTCTCAAAATTTGTTTGATGAGGTCTTTATAAGTAGGATTCAAGGTAAGCAAGAGTTCGACGACCTTGTCTTATTCCCTTCTTTCATTTAGCTCATCCGGGTCGGTAATACTTGGTCTCAACATTTCCAACTCTGACCATAAAGCTATGACCTTTCCCAAGTATTTTGTAAACTCCATGTCCTCCTAAATCAGATTGTTAATCGCCCTCTTGACCTCAAACACTCTACTCAAATTTGAGATTTTCTCATACACCTTTTTGAGTATTTTCGAAAGATCCTTTACCTTCTCATAGTAGCTATAAGCTTCCAAATTTAAGGGATCAAGCGAGCTCTGAAGAATGGACATTACCAGGAAGTCTTCTTGTTCCCATTTATCTTTGACAACTTCCTCATCATCATCATCATCATGAGTAATGAGCTTTGGAGCTTCACCAGATGTGATGTCTCCCCACAAACCCTTACTCCCCACAACAGTCTTCACCAAACAAGACCACAAAAGTTAGTTTCCACCTTTTAGAGTAACCGGAATCACAGCCTTGTTATTATCCATCTTTGAATAACTCAGAAAGAAAATGGAACCTAAAGGTGTATTCTTGAGTCTTCTTTCGAATCAAACGCAGATTATGAGAAACCTACCACTGATACCATTAAATGTTTAGAAAATATGTATTTAGAGAGACTTTAAAAAATATTAAATGAAAGACTTAAGCAAACTCGAGACTAATAGGGAACCATGACGAAGAAAATATAAGAATGCTTAAGAACTTTCTATCTTTTATTGATGTTGAGGTTTACAGTATTTACAGAGTAGATTACAAGAACTTGTTGAACAAAGGATAAGGCTAAGCGTGTGTAGTCAAAGGGAGAGGAGCGTCCATTTGAAAATTTCCAATGAGGAGTTCCACTTGCTTTGATATCTTGGAATCTTGGACCAAGATACCTTCACCTTTCCAGCCTCTGACAGCCTGTCAAGACTTGCTCTCCTTCCCTCCATAACACTCGGATCAGTAAAGCAACAAAGGTAAATCTATCCGAGTTACCATTTTACCTAAACCTAGTTAACTTTGCTTGTGGTCGATGTATGGTCGACCAGTACGGACTGTACGGTCGCCAGTACGGACTGTAAGGTCGCCAGTACGGACTGTGCGGCCTATACGACTGCCAGTACAGATTGTACAGTCTGATCGAGCCAAAACCCAACCTTCTCCAAATGTCTTCGAGTCTCATATCTTCAACTCTAATTTGATTTACCTCATCACATCTCAACAGGTGGTTGGGGTGTTACAAATAGTATCAGAGCTAGTTAGCCATTTCAGTTCTGAATCGAGAGGCGTCTTGAGACTTGTCATGGTGTGCAACGAGGACATTGTGTTCTGTGAATGGGGTGAATTCTAACATCGGTATAAAGAAATGTTGATTTGGCTACCTATGTCACCAAAGTGCACTTACCTTTTCTATCACACATCCATTTAGGGTCTGATTGGTGTAACCACAGTGGTTGCGGGTGTATGCGGATTCGAGTGATTGAGGTTTTAAGTGTCATTAAGGGCTTAGTACGACTGGTACAACGGTTAGAATTTGGTGTGTCTGCGGGTTAATTATTACTGGTTAACTACCAAATGGAGCACTGGTTAATAATAGATTAACAATATTTACATTTTATATAATTGTAAAACTATTAAAATCATGTAATTATAATAAATATAAAAATTATATTTATTAAATTTTAAAATTAAAGAAAATATTTTTGTTTTAAATTTTTATAATATAAATTTAAATATTATATATATATATGTATTTCAATTTAAAATTTTAATTGAATATTTTTATTTTTATATTTTTCTAGTTTTTAAAAAAAAATTGTTTTACCCTTCTACAACCGTTTGGAACCAAAAACCCTAGCTGAAACCATTTTTTGAATTTAAGAAGTTTAGAGTTGCTTGAAGTGATTTATGGTGTTTTCTATGATTGTTATAAAACGCCAATAATCGCTACCAATCGCAAAAGCTGCGTTTGGGGGTGGTGGAGGAGGGAAAACCCAATCATTCCCTTAGAACTTTAGAATTAAGCGTGCTTGAACTAGAGTAGTGGAATGATGGATGACTTATGAGGAAGTGATTCGCGACATCATGTAAATGAGGTCAAAGCATGGAAAAATGTCATATGGTGATTGCATAGTCAGTATACAATGATTTCGAGTCTTTAATAAATTAACACATCGCCGTTGCACGAAATAGAACCTAAAAGCATCTCCAAAAAGACTCTATTTTGAAGTTTCACAGAATCTATTTTGAAGTTTCACAAACTCTATATTTGAAGTTTCAAAGTGTTCCTTTCCAACAGTAAAACTTCAAAACTAACTTCAAAGTTATTTGTATTTTACACTATGGTCCTTATATTTGTCACAACTAATATAAATTCATAAAACTTTTATAAATAACTAACACATATAATAAAATACTACAACAATATTAATTAATAAAACTTACATTAAAATATAAAATTATAAATATAAATACATGATTAAATATTAAACTACAAGTAAAATATCATATTATTCCATAACTGGTTAGAACAACAACAACAATAACAACAATAACAACAACAACTATCTTCGGTTGCACAAAAAAAATTTGGAAAACATTTTGAAGATTTTGGAGCTTTCTGAGCAAATATACGAGATTATTAGTGTTGTTGCAATATTTAAATTTCTATAATAATTATGTTTTTATGTACGTTTTTAAAAGATTTTTTTATTAAGTTTGTTTTGTAATATTTTGTTGCTTAATTTTACTTTTAAAATAATATAATTTTTTTAAAAAAAATATTTAATTTTATGTGTAAAAGTTAAATTTATAGAAATAAATTTCAATATTAATGAGATATAAATTTTTTTAATGATTAAAATGAGAAAATATTTAAGAATCATAAATAGAAAGTGTAATTTCAAGGACCAAAACGCAAGTGAAAAAAAAAATTAATTTGAAGTGTTGAAGTAGTGACACTCTATATTTGAAGTTTCAATACGCAAAACTTTAAATTTGAAGTTTTGAAGTTCTTTTTTTTAGAGCAAAAAAACTTCATATTTGAAGTTATATAATATCTTTTGGAGATGCTCTAAAGATCGGGGCATGGAAAATCCATTACACAATCACTGTTCATTATGTCATCGATCCATAAACAGTTTCTCTAATGCACCATGTATTGAACCGAGATTTCCGGTGAGACATTTTTACCCGGATTAATAAAAACTAGAGAAGATAATCATGTACGTGGCAATATCCATAGACTATTAACCAATAGTTAACATGATTTTTTTTATTAACCTCGGGATATCCCAGTCCCATGAGAGGTCAAGATTAATCTCCAAGGAAAAGTGCAGCCCATGGATAGACCCTCTCTCCGGGTATTCAACTGGACCCTCAAGCATGAGCTCATATCTGTGTAAAGTGACAAGGATAATTGTGACTTAGTTTCGCGCAGCAGGTGAGTCGAACCTGAAACGTGTTAACGTCCCAGTCCCGTCTCCTTACCACTCGACCACAATCACTCGGTCTAGTTTACATGGTTTTTAGATTTAGTTTTTGGCTTTTGGTTTTTGTCTTTAGATTTTAGTTTTTGGTTTTTGATTTTGAAGTAGATTTTAGCTTATCAAAAAGTTGAATGCTGACATTAAATTTTGGCTTTTGTTTTCAAAACTAAAATAAATTATTAGTAATAAAATATATTTTTGAAAATCGTAAAACCAAAATTTTACTATTATCACTGAAAATAAATAAATTCATGTAATTTTTAAAAAAAAAATAAATAAAAAATTATATCTACATTTCAAAATACATATAATTCTATATCTCCACAAAAATACACAATTAATAGTTAATATTTTGAAAAATACTACATAATATTTAGTGAGGAAATTTCAATGTTACTTTCCATTTGGTACAACTATTCATGTTTACCTTCTCTAAATGAATATTTTAAAAAATGCATATGTATAAGATTCCATTAAAGAAGCAAAATACATTTATGCTATTGATTTATAAATAAATAGTTTTATTTACAAAAAACTTTTGAGTTATACCTTTTCAAACTTGAAAGTTTGTATAAATATATTTTCTGAATTTATTTTCGAATTTTGTTTTTCAAATTTTATCACATTTTATTTTTAAAATTCAAAAAAATGCTTTTTGAAACAAAACATGTGTTGAGAAAGAAGTAAAGTTAAATAATTAATTTTATTTTATTGGCAAGTTTAAAAATGTTTTTAATATGTTAAAAAAATGTGTTATACTGAAAATTATTTTTTAGTAGTTATCATTTTAATTACTTTTACTGTATTAATACATAAATATAGCAAAAATAATAATTTGAAAAGGAAAAAAAATAAAAAAATAAACCAGGGCAAGTTTTGACAAAAAGCATGAAAACTTTGATTTTGGTTTCTCTTTAGAAAATGACAGTTATTTGAAAAACTAGTTTCTCTACATTGTAGGGAATCTATTTCAATTAAAAACTTGATTGTCTAAAAATTGATTTTTCCAAAAACAAAAACCAAAAACTACTTCAAAATCTGTAAACAATCTAACCTCTGTTAATGGGTTTCAAAATATATTATGTATGTATAGGTTGATATATTCTTAGATAATCAAATAGTTTAATTTCTTAAGTTAATTATTGAATTGATCCAACAATATATTCTTGTATCATATAGATTTTTCAGAATGACTGTTTATTTTAATATAGAGTAGATAGAAGCATTTCAGCGTTTTTTGCATCGGTTCACTTTAAATTCCAAACTCAACGGAGGATACAAATAAGAAAACCAAGTCAACCGTTGGAGAAGCAAACGTAACAGTTTCTCAAAAGAAACCACCATTTTCCTTTTGCTTCTCCAATTAAGAAAGAAAGAGAGAGATATGGATCATGCGATGTTAACGGCTTGTATAATCACCGGAACTTTCCTCGGAGTATTTAACGAAGTCGTCGTCGACGGAGTCCAAATCTTGTCGAAGTCAAAGCTAGAAAAGTGTGACAAGACAAACGATTCTGCAGGGAATCTCAACTGTTCAACTAAAGTCGTCTTGAATCTCGCTGTCCCCAGTGGATCCGTAAGCCTTTTAATTTGCGCTTTATAATAATAATAATAATACGATCTTGTTGTGCACATCACATTTTGCATTTTACGTGACGAATAAGAGTGGAAGAGAGGCTTCGATTGTAGCGGAGATCGTCGAGGTTGAAGATAACTCGAGTAGCAACATGCAAGCCGTACGTATCCCACCGGTCATTACAGTGAACAAATCAGCAGCATATGCTCTCTATGATCTCACTTATATTAGGGTATGTTTTGTTGTCTAAAAGTAAATGGGGTTTGGTTTGATTTTTTTTTATTATAATCATGGATTAATTAGTCTCTAATCTTGGTTCAGGATGTGCCTTATAAACCTCAAGAGTATCACGTTATCACTCGAAAGTGTGAGCCAGATGCTGGACCAGATATTGTACAAATATGCGAAAGGTAATATTGGTTTTAGGCGTGGGCAAAAGAACCAGAATCGAAGAACCACACCGGAATCGAACCGAAATACCCAAATCTGGAACCGGATTGGAACTCTCAAATACTAAATGGTTCCTATATTTCTGTATCTGAAATAACCTAACCGAGAACCGAATGAGTACCCGAATATGTAAAATATTAATTATATATATATATAATATACCTAAATTATATTTATAATTTAAAATATATTAAAAGTATTTGAAAAATAGTTGAAGAAAACTAAATTATTTTAAAGTATCCGAACTACTTGAAAGTATCCGAAGTATACAAATATTTTTATCCTAGATATTCAACGTAATCTGAAATATCCAAATTTTTTATCCGAATTATTTTAATTATTTGATAATTTAGTCAAAATATCCGATATTTAACATGAATTACCCGAATTAACCAGACCGGAACCGAAACGAAATAATAATCGAATTTTTCGGATATTTTCTGGTTCTTAGTTTTACTATCTGAACCGAATCGAACCCAAAACTACTTGAACCGAACCAAAAATAGACCAGTAGTAAATGAATTATTTAGCCTCCTATCAGAACTACCCGATACTCAGAACGAACCAAACCGATATCCAAAATACCCATGCCTAATTGGTTTCCTGAATGACAAACTTGGTTAATTATTGGTTTCTTGAATCTCTTTTTCTAGAACTGATGACATGTTGGTTTTTGAAGAGTTTCTTTTACTAAAACATCCCTACTGATTTAACGGAACAGGTTGCGTGATGACAAAGGTAACGTTCTGGAGCAGACTCAGCCTGTATGTTGTCCATGTGGACCGCAAACAAGATTGCCTTCATCTTGTGGAGACATATGTACGTTTTGCCTTAAAAACATTTTCAACCTCTTTGTTTCAAGAATCTCATTCTCTTCACTTGACTTTGATTAGTTGAGAAATTGATAAAAGGGAAAGCAAACACTGCGCATTGCCTTCGTTTCCCAGGTGACTGGTAGGGATATCCCTCACATGGGTTTCTTGCAAAACTTACGCTTCTTGAAGTTTGGCCATTAGTTTGTTTGATGATGCCTCTCCTTTAGGTACCACGTTTTCAGCATTGGACAACGGTCTCTAGGATTTAGCTTGCGTGTTGAGTTGAAGACAGGAACTAGAGTTTCAGTACGTTTACTTCAGTTTTCTCAAGCTTGCTTTGTTCTCAGCTGTTCAGTCTTGTAGGATTCTTTTTTTAAAGAACAAAGAAACCTATTTAAACTAAAAAGATGGTTTCACTTCTTTGCGGGAAACTGAAACTACGTAAATAATTTCTCCCAACAAAAATTGAATCCGAGTGACGGAGTGCCTACTAGACACTTCTTTACCACTAAACCTATTTATGATTCTTTAATGGCAGGAAGTGATCATTGGTCCTGAAAATAGAACAGCTACTGCAAATGATAACTTCCTCAAGGTCAATCTAATAGGAGATTTTGCTGGTTACACAAGTATTCCTTCTTTCGAGAACTACTTTCTTGCAATTCCAAGAGAGGTATAGCTAGCTCCATATCCATTTGAAATCTTTTATATGCCGTATGGTAAAATAGTATTTTGAATAGGCGGCTGTAGAGGGACAACCAGGGAACTTAGGTGGAAACTACTCAATGTGGATGCTGCTTGAGAGAGTAAGATTTACATTGGATGGCATAGAGTGTGACAAGATCGGTGTTGGCTATGAAGCTTTCAACAACCAACCAAACTTCTGTTCTGCACCATATTGGAGTTGCCTACATAATCAACTATGGGACTTCCACGAGGTTAGTATTTAATAAACAAGACCAAACATAGTCCAATGAAACATTGTCATTGACTCCACATAAGATGGCTAAATTATATTTCAAAATTCATACTAATAATATTCTCTTAAATTTTTAATGTAATTTGGTTATTCTTGCACCGATAACAAGTTTATTTCAGGCAGATGTGAACCGGGTGAACCGACACCAACTTCCTTTATATGGACTGGAAGGAAGATTTGAAAGGATTAATCAGCATCCAGTTAAGTTTTCAGCTTTTCATAGTTTTTTTTTTTGGTAAAAAAGGTGGTTTGTCTCTTTGCCATGAATCCTATCAATGTAAATAGTTCCTCCAACTAGAATTGATTTTTCCCGTTACATGATGAATACAGAATGCAGGGCCTCACTCGTTCTCCATAGGAGTCACTGAAACACTCAACACAAATCTAATGATCGAGCTAAGAGCTGATGATATTGAATATGTTTTCCAAAAGTAAATTAAAAAGGCTCAACTCTTCTTTTTTTAATATGATTATAAGTATAAAGTAAAGTAAGGTTTATGTGTATGGTTTTGTAGGAGCCCTGGTAAGATCATAAACATTGCTATACCGACTTTCGAGGCACTTACACAATTTGGAGTGGCTGCAGTCACAACCAAGAACACCGGTGAAGTAGAAGCCTCTTATAGCTTAACGGTAATACTTGTAAATACTGAACCTTATCTTCTACTTGATTGTATTAATCGCATCCTCGTTTCCTCCTGTGCAGTTTGATTGCTCCAAAGGTGTGGCTTTCGTTGAGGTTACTAACTTTCACTGAATATTAAAATAAGAACAATCATATTTTAAAAGGAATGATATAAACTTGTATATATATTATTTCAGGAGCAATTCTTTATTATACAACCAAATGATGTTTCAACTCGTTCTTTCAAGCTCTACCCAACGAAGGATCAGGCTGCAAAGTATATATGCACAGGTTATTTGATCTTTACCATTGCAAGTACTAATCTCCCTTCTCTTACAAGTCCTTGTGTGCACAAAAACATGGCTGAATCTGGGCACAACCGGGTGAAACATCAGCTTTGATCATGAATAAGCCCCAAAAGAATGTTTAGAGTCCTGAAATTTCAGATCCGGCCCTGCATAAAAATGCTATTTTTTATGTGTGTGTAGATATACTAAAGGATTCTCAGTTCAGCGAAGTAGACAGGGCCGAATGTCAGTTCATCACGACAGCTACCGTTCTAGACAATGGAACTCAGGTTTCTCTACAGTTTTTTTTTGTTCGGTTTCTTGATTAATGTTGATGTTATAGATCTTTGACTGACAAGGTATCTATAAACGTGCAGGTTAGTAATCCATTTCAAATTCCAGAGACTCTTCCTAGAGGTTTCTTTGAATCAATTAGGATGATGTGGACGAAACTCGTGAATGGTTTTGTCGATTTCATTACTGGAGAAACTTGCAGGTTACGTTACACACATTTATTCAGTTCTTAATGTGATAACTAGAAAATAATGAATCAAGAAACTGTGCAGAAACAAATGCTTGAGCTTCTTTGACTTCAGCTGCCACATTCAATACATTTGCTTAAGCTGGATGGTTATGTTTGGCCTCCTCCTAGCTCTCTTCCCAACCAGTAAGCGTTTTCAAACCGTTACCATAACTATAACACAAACTAACTTGCGGTTTTGTTTTTATACAAACCTGACAGCTTGTGTCCTTCTCTGGCTCTTGCACCAAAACGGACTCTTTGATCCATTATACGATTGGTACGAAGATCATCACAGATTGTTAATATTACAAACCAGAGAAAACGCCCATCATCATCGTCCTCAGCATCACCAGCATCGACATGGTGTCAAAACGCATAACCACAACCATCTTCGCAGACCAAACCACGGACACAAACACCATAATCATGGGCATGATGACGAGGATGTTTTGCAGAAGATGCTTGAACGTGACCACAACGACTCTCACTATTACAAACAACTTCACCGAGTCTACAAAGGTGGCAAGCAGAGGCAGCGTAGGCGAGGAGACAAGCACCGGATCGTTTTGCCACGTGATGTGCACGTGGACAAACGGAGGAGAGAGAGGCTAATTAGGGAAGAGAGTTGAAACAGCTATTGTTATGTGGGAAGAAACATTTGTATATGACAGTTACTACTAATTACACTACAATTATTCAACGTTAATTGGGAAATATGTAAGCTCAAGGAACAGTGGAGTTTGAAGCAATTAGACAAGAAGGCGTTTGAAGTCTTTTGAGGATTAGACAGAAACAAACATATTTTGTCTCTAGACATATCATCGAAAAGACATTGTGTTACTATACTATATAAATATAAATTATAAAAATACCTGACCATATAGAAAAATACATATATAACAAATTAAATATATCTAATGATTATTTTAGAGTTTTTTTGCAAAAATAACTCAAAACTTAAAGTCAAACACAAAACTAACCCATGATTTTTTAAAAAAATTTTAAGTTTGGACTCCACTTGAATTGAGAAAACACTTCCCCGAAAGTCTTTTAAATATGTCTCAGATCTGAAAACATGCATATCCAAAAGTATTCAAATGGCTTCAAAACATAGAAAAACTTCAAAAATTAGGCAATAACTTAAAACAACAAAAAAAAAATCAAAAGATAAGAACTTTAAGTAACAGTGGGTTACCAAATAAAATATGATTTATAAATCTATCTTTAAAGAAGTAGAAGATGAGAATCATGTAATGAAAAACCTGCAAAAACAAAATAATTCAGTGAGAAAAACATGAGATAAAAATGAGAAATTGATATAAATTTTGGTGTTTTTAAGTTCAATAAGATTAGAGAGAGGTTGTATAGTTTTAGAATGAGAAACAATACATTTTTTGTAACCATTTGAGAGGAAGAAAAAGTGTGTAAATTTTCTTTATATAAAGAGACACAAATTTCAATAAAGTTCGATTCATAAGACTTTCATGTAAGTTTTCTAGAAGACTTTCATGTAAGTCTTTCTAGTCTTTCTAGAAGACTTTAAAGTAAGTCTTCTCGACCCTAAATTTACTATTCACTGAGAAGACTTTCCCAGAAGTCGTCTGATGTACATATTATTCATCAGACAATTTCCTAGAAGTCGTCTAGACCCTAAATATAAAATCTCAAATTAATTAACTAACTAAACACTTTATTATAATCAAATTCAACTTAAAAAGTGTTTAATTTATACATAACTAATACATTTAGGTAAAATTTTATTTTTTGAATAAAAATGTTAAGTTTCCAAAAATTAACCCTAAGAATACAAACAATACTACAACATATGTTACCAAACCCTAAACCAAATAATACCATGACTCACTACATTAACTCATCTATGTTAAAAATAATTCAATTTCACTATATCTTAATTTATATCATTTTCAAATGTTTATAATTACATGATTTTAATTTTTTCACCTGAAAAATATTTTTTATAAAATTTATAAATTATTTTTAAGATCAACTATATGAGACGACTTCCAGGGAAATCGTCTGGAAGACTTCTAGGGAAGTCGTCTGGAAGACTTCAAGGCAAGTCGTCTAGGCGACTTAAACAAACTCAGAAGACTTCTCAAGGTCGCGTAGAATATGGAAAAGGAGCTTTTGATGCTGTTGGCAGATGAATTTTCTTTTGGGAAAAGCAAGATGAGTATAGCATATACAAAGATGAGAATGGTAATGCACAAGCTCTAGACAGAAGAATTGTGAATGTACAAGAGGAAGATATCATAGCAGTTCTAGAGAGAGCTATTATGTTTGAGTACATCTACATATGTTTACCTGAACATGCAGCAAAGATCGCTATGTCCAGGCAGAAACCAAAGATATAAAGCAGAGCAGAGATTGATGACATTATGGATGAGATCTACACAGCTCAAGAGAGGTCATTAGACGATTTCTACAGAAGGCTTGATGATGTCTACTATCCTATAGAAAAGTGTCTCACCAGTTTGACTACACGCATGGATGAGATGAAGCAAGATTTGGTTACTGTTCAAAGACAACATGCGAGTGGACCGGATAGAGTGACATCGATTGACGAAAACATCTTACCATCGATCGACACTGATTTCGACAAACAGAAGTGCGCAGCAGAAACACAATTAGAAGAAAGGTTCAATGAAATTGTTTTTTCTCAGAGCCTCATGACAGAAGATATTTCTCAGAAATTGGAGGATATATCAGACACTACAACTGCAAACTTAGAATACTCCAACGAAGTATTGAGAATTTAAAAAGGAGAATGCATTCAGTGGAGGTTACTAAGGAGATCATAAAGAATGAGAAAGCCAAAAGAGATGAAGCAATGAGAAGCTTCGTTGGTACATGGTTTCAGAAGAGCAAAGCAGATGTAGACACTTGTTTTTCAAGTGTTGATTCACCTCCATTCTAGTTAGAAAGTTCAAAACGTCGAGCTTAAGACTATAACCAAGCGCTGAGTGGGAGGCAATCCACCGTTTAGTAAGTTTTTACTTAGTTTTTACCTATAATACTATTTATTTTGAGTTTTATTTTGTTTTTACATTACCATCGATCGACACCATAGAGGCACCATCGGTTGACAGTGGATCGCGACCATCGATCGACCACACCCGCTTACCATCGATCAACACTCTCTTACAGAGAGCGGTATCGAGTTCTATACTTAAGCTATCTACTTATGATTTGATTTTTCCTAACCAATTTGGGGTAGATTACACTCGGGACAATGTAATTTAAGTCTGGGGGAGGTTTGCTAATGCTATTTTATTGTTTTTGAGTTTTATTTACTATCTATAAGTTTTTCAAAGAGTTTTATCGAGTCAAGAAGAGGACTATGATCAAAAATTTATTAATTGACTTAATTGAGAAGTCACTTTAGTGATTTCTGCTAACGTGTCGCTCATAAGAGATCTTTCTAATTAATTGTTATAATTTGATTGGTTGATGATTTTCATTTTTATTTATTTAATTAGAGTTTTTAAAAGGAAATTAATCCTAGAATTACCTAATCTAATCTATGTTTCCAAACAAACAATTAAACATCTTAAATATAGATGAATCAACATACTTTATTTATAGAAAATAAATTAAATATCATAGTTTACATTATATAAGTATAATATACATATAAATACATATGATACTACATAAAAAATTATAAAAACAAATTTTAATATATTTATATTAGTAGTGAATACAATAAATCATAACTTTAGAAAACTAATTAATCTAAGCCCAATAATATTAATTAAATTCACTCATTCACTATACATATATATTCTAAAAATATGTCAAATGAATACGAAATAGTCAAATATACAATTTAAAAAAATTCCAATCATTTTCCAATAAAAATCTGATATCATAGATGATTTATCACTTTTAGAAATGATTAAAATATTTTTTATATTTTAAAACATAAAAAAAATATGGTAAATCATTCAAATTATATTAATCAAGAATTTTTTTTATTAAATTTATCTATTAATATAAAAAGATGAATTGAAATTATTATATGGTAAGTCATTTATTATATGATAATTCATTTAAAACTATTATATCGTAAATCATTTAAAATTATATTATAAAGCACAAGATTTTCCTAGAGTTAAAACTCTATTAATATAATTTATATTATAATATAATTAGCATTCTTATTTTTAATAGGAAAAAAGAAAGAAGAGATAAATAAAAACACGAGGGAAAATAATAAAATATGATTGTTGTATTTTTGGTTCTTTTATATTCTTATGATTTAATTTTATTTATTTGTCAAGATATATGTATTTTTGTGTTAGTACAATGTGGACTAATTAATTTTATATGTTTTTAAAACGTTAAGATAAATTGAGAAAGGAATATCAATAAAAATTACCACTTCCACAATTTTTAAAATCAAAGATGAAAATAATGCAAAATTGAAAGTAAGAAAATATTATTTAAAAAATAATGTGATATATATATTTGCGGTATAATAAACTTTTAAAATGTACAATAAAAAATTAAAAACAAATTACAAATAAAAACATTTTATTTTGATTTAACATGTATGGTTGTTTGTTTAATTAACATGTATGTTTGTTTAAATAAAACATTTTATTTTGATTTAACATTTAGTTAATAAGATTTAATTAAAATATGTATGTTTTAAATTAATTTAAAATAAATAAAAATAATAATTTTAAAAGATATCTAAAATATTCTTAGTTTTAATATAAAATAATTTTTGATGAATTAGTGTTTGATAAAAAAGTGTGATGGTCGGGATAATTTAAGGAAAAATTGGTTTGCTTAACCCATTTGAATTTCATGTGAACACTAAATAAAAAATGAGTGAGAATGTGGTGATTTGTGATTTGACAAAATTGTGAGAGAAATTGATTAAACTACCATTTCCTAATACATGTTTTCATGTTTACTTTAACCAAATTTATTTTTAATTTTAAAGAGATAAATCTTACTATATATTAATTGAAAAGTCACTTAAGTATTTTTTTTATCCTTAATAGGTTAAGCCTTAAAAATAATTATAATTCGATTGGTTGTTAACTTTTATTACTTAACTTCTAAAAATAAAAGGTAAATCTAGAATAATTAATAAAAATTACCAAATAACACAAGTAATATTACAAATAATGATTTATGGTAACTAAATGTAGAATTTGAGAAATAATATATATTTTTTATCAATTTCTTTATTTTTATCAATTATTTATATATAATTAAATAAAATAATTTGACATTTTTTATAGAAATAAGTTTGATGGTTATGTATTCTTCTATAAAAGAATTAGATTTGTAGGTAAGAAATTATTAGAATTTTTTAAGATTTTTAAAGCCCATACAAAAACATTTACAAAAGATTTTTATGATAAAACCATTGATTATATTGGTCTTATTGGAGCTTTACCAAAAAAAAAATTATTTTGAAAGCTTTAGTATTTTTGTTTTTTCACGTTTTAAAATAAAATATAAAGTAATTCTACAACCAATTATCTAAATTAATTATAATATTACTTTCTGTAAGAGAATGATTTTTAATAACTAAGGTTTATGTTGTTGAACTATTTTAAATCTAACTAATCTTTTAAAAATATATACTAAAATTTATGATTATCAAACTATTTTAAATTAAAAATTAAAATATCTGATTATTATTCAAAAAATTATAACAGTATAAACATAATATATATTTTTGATATATATAACTACCTGTAAAATTGCGGGCAAACAACTAGTGTATATTTACAAACAAAAAATTTTTAGGATTATTTCTTTAATTGTAAAATCAAATACTCGCACGCAAGCTATAATTGTTCTTAACTTAGCAGTAGCGTAGAAGTTAGAACAATAGAGAAACTTCAAGACGGTTTTCACTTTAACACAAATCTCATACGAACCCAACAAAAAGCCCAGAAAAGACCTTTAAAGGTTAAAACGACGAGTTTCGCCGATCAAAAATCCCATCCAACATCTTTTCTTTTTGTTTTTGTTTTCCCCTTCCTCACTCCAACAAACAACGAAACCTCTCTCTCAGATTCTCTCCACTCTCCGTCTCTCATGGCGTCGCCGAATCAGGAAGCAATCGACACTTTCATCAGCATCACCGGCGCTTCTGACGCCGTCGCCCTTCAGAAACTCCAGGTGATTCCAATTCGAAATTTACTCATCTCGATTCATGTATCTAGCCGAATCGATTGATTATCGGATGGATGCCTTTAGTTTGATCTCTGATGATGGTTAGGGTTGTAATCGAAGTTAATAGCTCTACGGATTCTACTGAGTTTAATTCAGTTTCTAGGAGGATCTCTCTCTCTTCTTACATTGCTGATTAGCTCTACGGATTCTACTGAATCCTCGCGTTTATTCGTCTATGATTATATGATTTTCGCCAGTGTTCTTATCCGAATTTGAGAGCTGAGTAGTGAGTAATGTTTGTTTCGATCTAGTGAAGTTTTGTGTTGATATGTAACGTCTTAGTATCAATATAAATGGAGTTTTCTTGCTGTATCTTAACAATCTTACCTTCTTTTGTTATTCCAGGAACATCGTGGTGATCTTAATCAAGCTGTTAATGCTTATTTCAGCCAAGGAGATCTAAATGCGTATGACATCCATCTCACCGATGATTTTATCATCTTTTCCAGCAGAAAATTTATCATTATTTTGTGTGTTTTCTTATGATCTTTGCGCAGAGTACGTGAAGCACCAGTGAATGTCCCTGAAGACGATGCAATGGATATAGATGATGTGATTCCGGCTCCACAATCTCCTCTATCTCTTCTCAATGCAGCTAGAAGAGTGCCTCCTCCCTTTTCGCTTCTGGATTCAGACTTTGCTAGAAGTATATTTGATAGGGATCCGCTCATGCCACGCCCTCCTTCGTTTGTTAGTCATCCCAGAGAGGTTAGGCAGATACCTATAGAGGTTAAGGATAGCACTGGGCCATCAGAACGATCTAGGGATGCTCCTACTATTGAGGATGTCACAGAAACAGCACATTTTCTTGGTCCAGCTACCCAAGGGGCTGTTATTGTAGATGAAGAGAGTGATGAAGATGTTCCTTTTGCACCGACAAGGAGAAGTAGGCATGTTATACCTACTGGTCCTGCACCCAATAACATTCAAGATTACAATGATGTAGAAGAAGAGATGTTCCGAGCTGCCATTGAGGCCTCAAAGATGGAGGCTGAGGTAAACTTTTTCTAAAGAGGATGTGCAGTGTTTGGGTTTGTTTTGTTGTTTATCTGTGCTTATGGTTCTTATCAAAATTCCAATTTTTTTATAGGGGTTAAGCAATCCTGCACCTGCAGAGAGACCGTCTCACATGGGAGATGATGATGACATAGCAAAAGCTGTCACAATGTCACTGAAGGTCTGAGGTTTTATCCTCTCTATTTTATTTTTTCTTCCATCTCTCTGTGAACTCTTCTAATATAAGTGAGTGCAGTCAGCGGAGGAAGAAGCTTTGCGCAATCAAGGGTTTAAGGCATCAACCTCAGAAATAGGAACATCTGAAACCGCTGCTGCTCAAGGAATTGAAGATACCCAAGCCCTGAACGGAAGGTTTGTTGGTTCTTCCTATAGCGCTTTGTGTTATCTCTGATCTTAACATCTCCAGTTGCAAAAACTTCCATCTAACGGTTTATCTGCTGGTGTTTGTCAAGAAAGTGAGGCCTAACAAATTGTATTTTTATGTTGTGTAGATTGGCAGCACCTAGCTCACCGTTTGACGATGACTCCGATGATGTTGATGATGAGCCTCTTTATAGACACAGGCCAAGTCGTGTGGCATCTGGATCTCTGGCCCAACCTGACGCTGACCGTTCCCGTAGTCGGAGTCCTGAAGGAGAAAATCCAGTGGATACTGGCAGTAGGTTTCCCTCTGAGGTATCAATAAAATGTGTTTTGTTTCTTACACAGTGACCAGACTAGCATACCAGGATTACTTTACAGTTAATAATTGATGCTCTCTTTGTATATATGCTCAAGTGGGGAGGCATTTCGTCTGAGGAACATGATGAAGCTGTCATGCTCGAGGCAGCCATGTTTGGTGGCGTTCCTGAGACTGGATATAATCATCTTCCATTCTTACCTCCTCAGCAGAGGGCACCACCACGTCCACCCTCGCCTTCATTGACAGCTCAGAGGTTGATACGTGAACAGCAGGTTAGGCAACATTTACTGGCTGCTTGACTTGAAACTCTTTGTTTTATAGAGGGTTGTATTGGTGAAAATAAAACTTCGTGAGCTGCTACACGGTGCAGGATGATGAGTATCTTGCATCCCTGCAAGCTGACCGAGATAGAGAACTGCAGTCCATTAAAGATGCTGAGGCACGTCAGATTGAGGAAGAAGCTGCTAGAAAGGCTTTTCTTGAGGAAGAAAAGAAAAAGGGGGAAGAAGCTCAGAGAAAACTTGAGGAGGAACAGGTACATCTTCTGAAACAAGTTTTTCTTGATTCTTGGTTGTGGTTTGTGAACGGGACTCGTGTATGCTTAGCTAAACCACGTGCACATTGATCTTAGTGAAGGCGGTTCTTCAGAGTTTAGTTACCTTGTGAATGTTGTTGCAGGAGCTAGAGAGGCAACTAAATGCAAAGGAAGCTTCTCTGCCAAAGGAACCACAAGCAGACGAAGAGAATGCTATTACCCTTCTAGTCAGGATGCCTGATGGAACTCGACATGGCCGCCGATTCCTTAGATCCGATAAACTCCAAGTGAGTTTCCCCAAAATATATTTAATCAAATTTAACCTAAATAACCGTCGATGCCACTGTTTTTGTGCAGTCTCTTTTCGACTTCATAGACATTGCCAGAGTGGTGAAACCCAGGACTTACCGACTGGTAAAAACTTGTGCATATTTGTTAGTAATAAAATATCTTCGTTAACTGACAGAGTGCTTGACCGGTTCTGCACTTGATGTTGGTAATTGAAACAGGTGAGGCCATACCCTCGGCATGCGTTTGGGGATGGAGAAAGTGAGTCGACTCTGAAGGATCTTGGATTGAGCAGCAAGCAAGAAGCATTGTTTCTTGAGCTTATCTGAGCAAAATGTTTTATCTCTTAATATATATATATATATATATATATCAGACTTTCTGCTTAGAACCTCGTTACATTTTGTGGTTTTATCTTTCTTTCTATACAAGAACAAAAATATATTTGTTGGGTGGGTTTATAAGTTCTCTAACAAAACATCGTTCGGTTGTATATTCATGGTCTGCAGAAAGAACATGCCTAAGCAGAGTAACTTGAGAAACACCACCTCTCTTTGTCCCTTCATCTTTCAAACCCAATCACAGCACACCAAATCATCTTTGTCACCTTAATTAAACAACGTTCATACAAACCGTTTGGTAATTTATGAGATACTCTTCCAATCCATTCAAATCTATCCACAACCTTCCCTTGGAGTCGAACCACTTAGGCACTCCGGATCTTACCGTACACTAAGTTATCTACCACACAAGAAGGAATAAACTTTTATCAGCCCCAAACACGTCTTTTCATCCAAGGCTAAGCTTTTTTAATATGTTAGTCTTGCTGACTACTTCCGCTCTAGGGCTTGCCATATGCTCTCTTATTTGGGTTCTAGCATCGAAAACCTCGATAGGTACACATTTAATATTTGATGTATTCGACAATCACGTAGATATTACTTATTAGAACCAAGTGCAATGCGAAACCACGCAAACGAGGGAGAAAAATTGTGTGTTCTGAATGAGACCACAAGATTTTCACTAGACTTCCTTCCAACGATTTTATATGGCAAGTGACCACTTTCACTTATGCTGCTAATTGGTCTTCTTCAGAGTTAGGGCCGGCTCAAACATTATAGGCCCTGGGAAAAAAAAAAATAGAAAAATTTACACAACATATGAAAAGTGCTAGTTTATGATATTGTTGATACAAAACCAAGATATGAACTAATATTTTATTTTATCAAAAATAAACACTAAAAAGCAGTTTTCATTTCAAAAATAAAGATAACCATAAAAACAAAGTTCTCATGATGCACCTTCTCGTTTTTTATAAAGCTTTTCTTGTAGCCATCTATTTCCACAAAGGTATTCACAATATAACATGTTCTTTTAAATCTAAAAAGGAGAAAGAAAAGCAATAGTCATCCTAAAAAGATAAATTCAATCAAAAGAAATTTGTTTTTTTGGAGCTTTACTCAATGCAAAATCATGAATTTTTCAGAACTTTTATTTTGAAAAACTCCTCTCTACTGAGGCTACTGTCACAAGTAGGCATGAAAATATAAACTGAGAACCGAACTTTAGTTTGAACTGAAGTTCACAAATAATCAAGCGATTCCTATATTTCTAGAATTATAAAACTGAAATTGGAATTACAAATAATCAAGCGATTCTTGTTTGCATCATTCTCAATTTAGAATAAAGTTCATTCAAATCAAAATCAGAAGAATCACCACAAGAAAAACTTTGTAAATATTACTGCAATGAGTTCAAAGTTCACTTTGTCTAATTCTTTTAATTTTAAGAATCAAATAAAAATTCAAAATCACTTTTTAAAAGAATTCATCATTTGATTAAATCTACTTTTTACAGAAGTTATTACCCGATTGTTCACCTTGAAGAATCAGCTATTTTACTGAATGACAAAGAATGAACCAACGTAGCTTAGGTTCAGATTGGAATATAAAAGTGAAACTTACGCACACATAAAGAAAGAAACAAGCTAGAACATAGTAAAGCACAAGACAGAGAAACACAGAAACGTGAACGTCATATGTACTAATATGCATCTATTTTAAGCAGTCTAAAAAAAGAAACATCATCGTATTGAAAACCAAGTGATATTAATGACTAATGTGTATTTTATTAATCAGACCGTAACAGCAAGAAACTCCGATATAACATAACCAACATGACTTGGGGACGGTAAGCACAACATCACACCACTCAATCTTTCCATAAGTCTCTTGTCCGTTGCGCCTTCCAACAGCAATCACAGCCAGTGGCAGACACAAGTAACAAGCTACGAGGACATGTGCCCCCATCTAACTTTTATATTCCTTTATTAATTATAATATTAGTTTAAGAAATGTCCCATAAACCTATAATTAGACATAATGAAAAAAAGTTATGTACCCCCTTCTAAATCTGATTTTGTGTCCGCCCCTGATCACAACACACCAAATCATGTTCTCCTTAGAGAAAACATCACTCTTCTCCCACAAAATGCAATCTTTCCACCATAGTTTACCAATCTGAGATGACTATAGCTCTTTGGTAGTTTAGGAAGTTCTTCCAAACCCTTCACATATATGCACAATCTTCCATCGGTGTCGTACCATGAAAGCATTCCGGACAATCTGGAACTGTAGATTACGTTGTTTATTACACAAAAAAAAATTAAATTGAGACCAAAGAAAAAAAGTCTTGTATCCTACGAAGACATCCCATTTATTTTCCATGGGCTTGTAAACCATACACTTATCCCCATATAGGTAAAGCTTTCCGTATGTTGCTAAGCTAGTTAACATAGACCTCTGGCCTAGTATCTCTGCTATAGGGCATGTCACATACTCCCATAATTGGGTTTTCGGATCGAATACCTCAATCGAATTCGACGAATATAAACGTTCCATTTTTTCACTACACATAGTTTCCCATCCAGAACAGTCACGTGTGTGTCGCTTCTGTTCATCCGCATCCTTGGGGCTTCTTTCCAGGTGTGAGACGGACAGTCCAAGTAAAATACCCTTAGATGACGAAGTATCCCACTACAAAAAAATGTGCATTTAACAACAAAGAGCTAAGAAGAAAATGTACAAGTCTATTACTAGGAGTTTATGATGAAATCCTCATTCGTCGTAAAGACCTTGCAACTTTACGACGAAAATCATTCGTCGTAATCGACATGTACTATTACAATGACTTTACGACGAAAAAGTCATTGTAATATTACAAGTTCTTTATGATGAAACATATGCCCATTATATTTGGTGAAAACGTATTTGTAGCGTACTTTACAAAAGTAGATTCATTGTAAATCGTTGTAAAGCAGGCATGAGAGAGTTGTAAAAGCCAAGTAAACACTTTCCTTGTAAATTCATTGTTATATCTTCACCTACCAGATTCAAAAATTTCCTATATATAATGTCCATTCTCATAACAACATACCACACAAACGAAAAAAAAAATCAAAAAAATGTCGGATGGTAGAAATATTTACGAGTTATGGAGTTGGATGTATACGCACAAGGATTCTGACAGTAAAGTGAAGAATGCATTTCTCAGGGGGGTAGAGGTATTCATGTACCAGGTGGGCAATACACCGATCACGCATGAAAGTGGTAAGATGTTTTGTCTTGCAAGAATTCAAAATTTACCCGTAGTGAAACTATATGGAGGCATTAAACAGAGGCTTTACACCATATTACTATATTTGGTTTCAACATGGAGAGGCCTATGGTGGAAATGAAGCTAACAATAATTAACCATATCATTTGTATAATGCATATAGTTACCATCATAAGGAGCAGATGGTAGATCATGATAGGGTTCATGACATGATTACTGATGCATTTTTACCTGAAACCACTACAGAAATAGTTGATGAAACTGAAAATGTTGAAGAACTGAACTTAGATGCGAAAAAGTTTTATGAGATGTTAGCTGCTGCAAATCAGCCAATCTACTCTGGTTGTAGAGAATGTCTCTCTAAGTTGTCTCTAGCGGCTAGGATGATGAATATTAAAATATATCATAATTTACCTGAGAATTGCATGGATGCATGGACCGAATTGTTTAAAGAGTATTTGCAAGAAGACAACGTGTCAGCTGAATCTTATTATGAAATTCATAAATTGGTTTATAGTCTTGTGTTACCTTCGGAGATGATAGATGTTTGCTCGATAACTGCATGATCTACTAGAGGGACAATGGGAAGTTAGAAGAGTGTCGTTTCTGCAAGAAGCCACGATTCAAACCGCAAGGACGTGGGAAGAATAGGGTACCGTACCAAAGTATGTGGTACCTACCAATTACATACATGTTCAAAACATTATATCAATCTTGAGAGGATTGCTGGAGCGATGAGATGGCATGCTGAACATGTTAAGATGGATGGCGAGGTCGCTAATCCGTCAGATGCAAGAGCGTGGAAACATTTCAACATGGTACACCCAGATTTCGTTAGAAATATTCGGAATGCCTATCTTGGGTTATGCACAAATGGATTTAGTCCATTTGAAATGTCTGGGAGACAATTTTTTTTGTGGCCGGTCATTTTTACGCCATACAACTTGCCACCGGAGATGTGCATGGAACTAGAATTTCTATCTTGAACATATTAGTCCTTGGTACAAAGCATCCTAAACGGTCGCTATATGTTTTTCTTCAACCACTGATACAAGAGCTGGAGGATTTGTGGTCAGCAGAGGTTATGACGTATGATTGTTCCTTGAGAAACAATTTTACGATGCGAGAAATTCTCCTATGGACTATAAGTGACTTTCTTGCTTACGGGATATTGTTTGGATGGACAACACATGGAAGGTTATCTTGTCCATATTGTCTTGGAATGACAGATGCTTTTCAACTGAAGAATGGTAGGAATACATGTTGGTTTGATTGTCATCGTTTATTTCTTCTATTTACCCATCCATACCGAAGAAACAAGACATTGTTTAGGTACAAAAAAAGTTGTCAGAGACACTCCTCGTCCATATTTAAATGGAGAACAAATTGAACAACAAATTGATCACTATGGAGCTTTGGAAACTGTTCCTCGTGGAGGAAACTGGCATGTTCATGTAAATATGTCTGATGGGTATGAGGTCGCCTACAATTGACACAAGAAAAATATATTTTGAAAGATGCCTTACTGGGAAAATTTTCTTTTGTGGCACAACCTCGATGTAACGCATATAGATATTAGAACCGATTGCCAATGGTGTAGATATTAGAACCTATTGCACCAGGTAGCCAAGACACGACAGATAAATTACTAGTTGTGACTGAGGCCATAAGATTGTTGGTCAACGTCTTTCTAATTCGATTCTTCAAGATTCTATGTAGTCTAAAGCATGGAGTGAACCATCCTAAGTTAGGGTTAGGGGTTCGAGCTGGTATTCGTCATAGAGTGAACCAGCGTGGATTAGAACCATCATTGAAACCTAAGTACATATGAAGACAATTCTCACTGTAGCCTAAGAGTGTTCGGGTCTGGTAAAGCTCAACCGATGTAATGAGAGAGCGAAGTCTCCTGAAACTAAAGAGAGAATTGGGTAGTACAATCTCGAAACACGAGCTAAGCAATTCAACAGACAATCATCCGGAAGATCTGTGATCATGTTGACCGGTGAACATTCTTGTGCGTTCATCATCAGCAGAAAAGGTTTAGAGAGTAATCAAACTATTGTGCCCTTATCAACTAGTTTATATAACGCTGGGAAGATATTATATTAGTCCTATTAGAAAAACTTTTTAAACACTTTTTTTGTTTTTATTAGGAAATTTTTAGGTGACGGATCTAAAGCAGATAATATGGTTTAAAAATGTCACTGATTTGCAAATTATTATTCGAGTTTATCAAGATTATGTTTTTTTATCTTCTTTTTGTGAAGATTATGTTGAGCTGGGCTTAATAGTACAACCCAAATTGTACAATCTAAATTTAGCCATTCATCTTCTCGGCCTGGAATAATTTTATCAAAAAAGTTTATATGACCGCTTCCAGAAAATATACTTCAAATATAAAACGACATTACGTAAATTAATAAAATATCATAATTCTATTAATTTTTAGAGTTTTACTGTAAAAAGTAGCATACCAGTCAATCTTCCCGATAGCAACCACTTGCTGATGTCATATACCTCAAAGTGAAACTAAAACATCACAAATTAAAGGAATATTCAATTTCACTTATGAAGAACAATTGATGTGTATAATTTCTGTCATTCTTTGATTTTTAAAGAACTATAGAACAAAACGTTCTTCATCAAAATTGATATGGAACAAAAGTAATATATATTCATTTTCCTTTTTTTATTTTGTTTTTACTCATTCATATTCTTTTTTAATGGTCACCTGTTATAACTTCAATCTTCCTGAAAAATCTCGTGTTTATTTTATTTAATTAAAAACAAAAGTAAATAAAAAAGGTCAAAAAAATTATTTAGATCATCATTTTTGTTAGACTTTGTGTGATGAAATATGTGATGATGAAAAAAGAATTTAGAGAGAAAAAACATCAAAAAATAAAAGAATTTCTTATAATAGTACATTATTTTGAGGAAAAAATAAGAATGTGAATAGTGTTACATCAAATTTGAAGGAACACTATTCACAAACTCATTTTGATGTTAGATTTTTAATTTGCATAATAATTCTTAGATTTTAATAAACTTTATTTTATGTATAAACAAAATATTTTACACAAAATATTACTTACAAAACTTTGACCTAATATGTATATACTCATTAATTATTTTAAGCATAATTATCAGAAATTAAATAGTTAAATATAATACTTATTGTTCAATAATGAATTACAAAAATTAGAAAATACATACAAACTTAATACAACATAGAAATTTTTTAATTGATTATTTGTGTGGAAATATAGCAACCTTTTTTTTAATAAAAATTTATTATTTTTTATATGTGGTTATTTATTTTCATTAATATAATAATTATTTTATTTTAATGAAAGTAGATTTTAGCTAAAAGTTTTAAATAAATGAATATAATTTTAAATCTTATAAAATATAGGCTGTTATTAGTAATAAAAAAAGTTGAAAAATTAATATATTAAAATTTGAAGGGAAAATGAGATAAACCATTGGAGTAAATCATTATCTCATTTTGAAAAGGAAAACGAAGTAAACCATTATACAAGAAGCAATTTAAAGTTATTTTTATCTTTCTTTCTAGTGAAGAAAAATATATATTTGTTGAGAAGGCTTATAAGTAAAAAAAGTTGTGGTTGTGGGTTGAAATTTTTTTAAGAACTTTAGTAATTTTTGTTTCCAGATTTTGGAGACTTTTATCTATGTAAAAAAACTTTCAAAAATTTTGGAAGCTAAAGCCAATGTTTTACTAGCTTGTGCATATCTGATCCTGTCTGGAGAACAAAAGCAAACTGTGCTTTTAAAAAAGACAAGAAAAAATGTTAGAACAGAGTAAGCATAATTAAGACAGGGAAACACATCTTAAGCATTACACAAAAAAGGTTGACAAAAAGAGCATTACGAAAAGAAACATCATTGTATTGAAAACCAAATGATTTTAATGACTAGTGTAACTAATCAGTAGCGGCCCTGAGGGGAAGCCATGGAAGCATGTGCTTCCGGCCTCCTACAAAGTTAAGTAAATTTTCGGCCATATTTTTCATAAAATCTTTTATAGCTCTGTTGATATATGGCTTGCATGTATTTTTAGAGGTCAAAGGTTCAATGCACTTAATCTATATATTTTCTTTTTTTTTGAGCTTCTGGCCCAAAATATTCGAGGGCCGGGCCTGTAACTAATTCATCAAATCGTAACAGCAATAGATTCCAATACGCAGCATGATTGGGGACTGTAAGCACAACATCGCACCACTCAATTGTTGCGCCTTTCAACAACAATCACAGAACACCAAATCATCTTCTTCCTAGAGAAAACACCACTCTTCTCCCACAAACCGAAATCTTTCCACCATAGTTTACTAAAACTCATTAGTAGTTTAGGAAGTTTTTCCAAACCCTTCAAATCTCTCCACATTGTTCCATTGCAGTCATACCGTTAAGCACTCCGGACAGTCTAAAACTGTAGATTACGTCGTTTATTACACAAGAAAATTTAAACTGAGACCTAAGGAAAAGAGTCTCTTATCCTACGAAGGCATCCCTTATGATATGTCCAAAATTGAAGGATCACTCTAAATTTGAAGGATTGGATAAGCCTTGCACCGAATGATCTAGAAAGCACAAACGATCAAAGGACGTGAATCGAATGATTGCACAAGGGCTGCGGAAGACCCTTGATATTCCAACTCCTAAGCCCGAAGATATGACTCACTCCGAAAACTTAGAAGCTACAATGTTCGATAAAGAACAAATGATTCAACAAGAATAAAATAGAAAGGTTTTTGATTAAAAATGTTGAATGAACTAAACAATACAATAACTAGCCTTTATATAATAGGCTATGGGTTAGACCAAAGGTCTAAAATTATATTAGGAAATACAAACTAGATAAATATGTTGGACTTGACCAAAGATCAAAGACTTGACCAAAATTTGAAAGTTGTGGTCTAAAAACTCTTCGAATGGTCTCGTCCTTTCGTATGGTCGACGGTCAAAGAATTGCCGTCAGATTGATATATTATTCGACCATGACATGTAGTTTCTTGTTGGGCCTTTCTTGAACAACTTCAAACACTGATTTCAGAATGAGAACAAGGCCTCCATGTTTTGTTTCAAGTCCATTAGCTTCTCTCGGTCTAGAACTTCGTGGATCAAATCGATAAGGCCCATAAACAGCCCAATAAACCAAGCTATGATCAGTTGCCTAACTGGTTCGTACCTGATTTTCATACCTTGGTCCATGATGCTGGTCAGGGTCGCATCATTCCCTCCTCGTTTAAAAGGATTTGTCCTCAAATCCGGACCTTCTAGGATGAATGAACCGACATGGTTTTGCTCGGCCAAGGTGTTTCTACTCTTCTTGTGCACACATGCCCCTATTCCAGGCTCAAAGCTGAAGTGTTGTAGACCCTTTTCAGGCCTCAGTAGCTCCACTGGGTCGTACTCCTTGCAAACGAATGGCTGAACCAGTTTATCACTTGATAAAGAACCAAGAATATCACCTGAAGCATAAGCGGTTGTGAGATCTTTTTCATGATCGGCGTCTGGTCCACTATCAACCACATTTTCAGCTACCTTTACATACAAGATAACACTTAAAGCCTTTGGTTCTTCCTTTTGATGCGGCTGGTCGTCCATAGATTCTACTCGGGCATAAACAGTCGATAGTTTCGGTTCGATATCTTTGGCCTCTTGATCTTCTTCCAACACTGACGATGAACGTGGGTGTTTGATCCTTTGATGGATCTTAGCCTTGAAACTCTCCAGAAATCTCTCAAAACCTCTTCTCTTCAGTTCTAGCTGATGGAGATTCTACAACTTCTTTTGATTGTGGCTTTTAAATGTCTTCTTTGGACTGCTCAGCTTAACTTCCATTGAAACAGAATCAAGGAAGATTCGTGTACCTTCTTTTCTGAGTGGTTTCTTTCATTTGTCTCTCTCAGGTCGTGAATTCTTGGCTTCCTCCTCTTGGTCACACTCATATTGTGCTAGCATCTCGGCTGTACGTTTGTTGTACCTTCATCTCGCAACTTTTCTTCTTGTGATTTAAGTTCAGCCTCCTCTTCATAGTTTCTTAATAGTCCAAAAGACACATATCTCTTAGAAGA
Organism: Moricandia moricandioides; assembly: GCA_905132885.1. Lineage (NCBI taxonomy): Eukaryota > Viridiplantae > Streptophyta > Magnoliopsida > Brassicales > Brassicaceae > Moricandia > Moricandia moricandioides. The sequence goes on from CAJHQQ010002159.1 coordinate 55,419, forward strand.
TGAAGAATTACGAATGTCTGGCTGTGAAGAACTTCAAACCTCAGAGTAGCTCTGATACCACATGATACGCCCAAAATTGAAGGATCACTCTAAGGTTGAAGGATTGGATAAGCCTTGCACCGAATGAGCTAGAAAGCACAAACGATCAAGGGACGTGGATCGAATGGTTGCACAAGGGCTACGGAAGACCCTTGATATTCCAACTCCTAAGCCCGAAGATATGACTCACTCCAATGACTTAGAAGCTACGATGTTCGATAAAGAACAAATGTTTCAACAAGAATAAAAAAGAAAGGTTTTTGATTAGAAATGTTGAATGAACTAAACAATACAATAACTAGCCTTTATATAATAGGCTATGGGTTAGACCAAAGGTCTAAAACTATTTTAGGAAATACAAACTAGATAAATATGTTGGACTTGACCAAAGACCAAAGACTTGACCAAAATTTGAAAGTTGTGGTCGAAAACATCTCCGGCTGGTCTCGTCCTTTCGTATGGTCGACGGTCAAAGAATTGCCGTCAGATTGATATATTATTCGACCATGACATGTAGTTTCTTGTTGGGCCTTTCTTGAACAACTTCAAACACTGATTTCAGAATGAGAACAATGTCTCCGTGTTTTGTTTCAAGTCCATTAGCTTCTCTCGGTCTAGAACTTCATGGAACAAACCGATAAGGCCCATAAACAACCCAATAAGCCAAGCTATGATCAGTTGCCTAACTAGTTCGTATCTGATATTCATACTTGGTCCATGATGCTGGTCAGGGTCGCATCACCTTATTTTCCATGGGCTTGTAAACCATACACTTATCCCCAAAAAGGTAAAGCTTTTTGTGTGTTGCTAAGTTGTTTAACATAGACCTCTGGCCTAGTATCTCTGTTATAGGGCATGTCACAGACTCCCATATTTGGGTTTCAGGATTGTAAATCTGTATCGAATTTCATGGAGTACCGTTCTATTGTTCCATTGCATATATTTTCCCATCTATAACACTCATGTGTGGGCAGTGTCGGAGCTAAGATCATCTCTTATAAAAGTTATTTATTAAAAATAATTATATAATATTACTAAAAATATTAATATGGGTTAAAGAAAAGGTTTGAATTTACTTGGGGTGATTTTAACCAAATGTTCCAGCAAAAATCAAACTAACATAAGAGATGACTGTGTGTGGATATATGCGTTTCATCCACATGCTTGGAGTTTCGTGTTAGGTGTATGGCCGACAATCCAATAAAAAGACCCTAGCGAACGATAACTTATTCTTGATGTACTTGGCAATGGTGTAGATGTTAGAACCAATTGTGGCATGATTCTTCGACCAATTCACAAGAGATAAATTGTGATTTGTTACTGAGACCATAAGATTGTTCCTCCACCTCTTCTCTTCCTTTCTAGTCCAATTCTTCACGCTTCTATGTGGTCTAAAGTATGGTGAACCACCCTGGGTTAGGGTTTGGGTAAGAATTAGAGTTAGGATTACGGTTGATATTAGGTTTAGGGATTCTAGATGGTCCTCGACATAGAGTAAACCATTGTGGGTTAGAATAAGAACTAAAACCTAAGCACATATAAAGACAACTCTCGCTGGGCCTAAGAGCATCTTTATCCGGGTTTTTTAAAGAGGGTTCTTGCACTATTCGCGGACCCCACTGACGTGTGGGGTCCGTGAACAGTGCAAGAACCATCTCCTAAAATCTCTAATTAAGAACCCGTTTTTAAGGGTTTCTTGCACTGTTTGCGAGCCCCACTGACACGTGGCGGTCTGCGATTGGTTTATTTTAATTTTTTTTTTTTTTTTTAATCAGGAAAAAATAAAATTAAGAACCCCAAATGGGGTTCTTAGGTTAAAGATGCCCTAAGAGTGTTCGGGTTAAGTAAAGATTAAGCGATGCAATGAGAGAGAAAAGTCTCTTGGAAACTAAAGAGAGAATAATTTAGTGCACATCCTATATCATTTTGGCTTTGGTTTTCTTTTATTCTTTTCCATTTTAGATAAGTCTTCATGTTTCCTTTATCATTCACGATAAGGATAGAATTCCTTTATTATAAAGGATTTGGTGTTTTATTATACTATATATATATATATATATATATATATATATATATATATATGTTGATACCTTGAGTTTTTTTAGGATACGACTTACTTTAAATTATTAATAAGAGCTTTTTATAAACTATGCCCTTGTTCTTGGATAGAGATTTGACTCTTAACTATCTTAAGACGGCATGTTTCCTAAGTATTTTCAGAATTAATAGGTTTCTTGCTGTATATGTAGTTTGCGCTACACCAGTTGGTATCATAGACAACACGGTTTTGATTTCTTAATCACGACTAGCGATCAACGATACTTCCGCACACCTTCTATGTCTCATCCATTTCCAACACTCACCACATGCTAACATGTGCTAAGAACAACATTCAGAAACCAAATCCACGATATTCACGGTTGTTCTTAATGAAGTGGACCTGAAACATATGTTCAAGCACTTAAAGATGAAAGTATATGAGTGTTGAATATGATGCTTAATATGATGCTTTATTTGCAATGATTCTTTTGAACTGGTTGACAAGTCGGAGGAAACAAACATTATAGGATCCAAGTGGGTATATCGGACCACACGATTACCAGATGGAAGTGTTGACAACTACAAGTCGAGATTGGTCTCTAAATGCTTTCACCAAATTCCCATTGTCAATTTTCATGAGACTTTCAGCCTAGTAATCAAGCATGGGACAATCCGACTCGCCCTTGGACCTGATGTATCAGAACTAGTGGTTAATGTAGCTTCATGTCAATAATTCTTCCTCCAAAGTCCACTCGAAGAAGAAGTTTATATGTTACAACCTCCACGCCTCGTTGACAAAGACAAGCCTAATCATGTGTTGCATCTCAAAAAGGTGATATATGGCCTTAACAAGCACCTCGTGCTTGCTATAATTCTCTCAAGGAGTGTTTGATTGGCATTGGGTTTAAAAATTCGCTTGGAGATGCCTCACTCTTTATACTTTGCTCGGGTACTCACCTTATCTATATACTTGTATATGCATATGATATTATTATCACATGCACATCTGCACTGGAGATCAGACGTGTTACTGACCTTCTAGCTGCTCAATTCTCGCTCAAAGATCTTGGAGAACTCTCATACTTCTTGGGAATAGAGGCAATGAGAACTGTGACTGGTCTGTATTTGACACAAACAAAGTACACGACTGATCTACTTCGGCGCACAAAGATAGACAACGCTAAACAAGTAGCCACTCCATTGTCTTCAACTAACACAATAACATTGGAAACCGGTGATATACTTGCAGACCCATCAAAGAATATAACAATCGTTGGAATCTTACAATATCTTTGATCTAACATGACCTAATATTGCCTTCTCAGTGAATAGGCTGTCACATAGGCTGTCACAGTACACACACCAACCTACTACAAGTCACTAGGATAAAGTTAAAAGAGTTCTTAAGCATCTTGTTGGCACAACCGGTAAGGGCATTTTCTTCTCAGCTTTCATCGCCCTTTAATCTTCATGCTTACACTGATCCGGGAGATAAAGATGACTACATTTCCACTGGGGACTATATAGTCTACTTGGACAAGAACCCCACTTCTTGGTCTGCACGAAAGAAAGGATGTCTTGCAAGATCATCCACTAAGGCTGAATATAGGACATGTTTGGATGATGATGGATAAGCTCGTTTATAAAAAAAAATTAGCCTTAAATCGACTATCACTTCCATTATCTACTGCAAACATATAGGTGCGACATACTTGGTTGCTAACCCAGTGTTACACTCCATAATGAAACATAGGGATCTTGCATATCATTTTTTTGATGAACAAATTCGAGCAAGGACATTGTGTGTTTCACACATTTTCTCAGATGATAAACTATTTGATGCGTTAACCAATTCCAAGATTGGACTCTGTAACCGACGTCCAACTTGAAGGGGCATATTAGTATATATATATTGATATATTCGTATTAATTATTATCAAAGTTATTGAAGCAATTCTTGTAATTATCTGGTATAGATTTATCCTTTGTCTTCATACCAAACTCTTGTATAAATACTTTACGTTATACATCAATAAAGATCATCAGTTCATAAATTCTACACATAATTCCAATTCGCTTTTCTAAACAGCCACCACTATGATCTATATCACTGGTAATATGTTCTTACATGTACTTATTCAAACCCCGCAAGTTTATATTAAATTGGTAATGCCAACATATATATTATGAGATAGCCCACACGGTTTTTGGATCTGTGATTATGGTTTCAGTCAAGCCACCATCATCTAGTGAGAACTAATACTAACAAAGGTGACAGTAAGACCCGTACATGGAATCATAAGGAGATATTAGAGAGTTGGTAAAGATGAAAATGAATATTTTTCCTCAAATAATTAAGTTATGCAAAAAAAGAACATTATAAAGAAGAATAAAAGAGTGGAGGAGTTCTATTTGACCCCATTATCTTTCTTACTAAATGGATCAAAACTGTCTTCAATTCTTTTTCCACCAGATACTTATTTACGTTTTTTTTTTTGTTATACTTGAACATGGAAAAACCAACTCAACTCATTCACAGTAGTATTTTCAACCTAATATTTACAGAATAATCAAAAAGTATATTTATAAACTAAAGTCTGTTGCAAAATTCTTACCCAAAAATGTTACATTATGCTATCAACTCTTAGAAATACATAGTATATGTATAAATATTAAGCTTATGATTAATAATAATAGAGTCTTTCAGCTTACAAATTTATGAAGCATTACTCTGAAATAATAATAGTTTATTATTTTAGTGGCAGTTAGAGCATCTTTATCCCAAGTTTTTTAAAGGGGTTCTTGCACTATTTGCAGGTCTCATTGACATGTGGGGTTCGTGAATAGTGCAAGAACTATTTCTTAAAACTACTAAATAAGAATCGTTTTTATAGGGTTTCTTACACTGTTTGCTGGCTCCACTGACACGTGGCGGTCCGCAATTGGTTCGTTTTTAATTATTATTTTTTAAATCAGAAAAAAGGGAAAAAAAAATAGAAAGGGTTCAAAGGTTAATGATGCCCTTACATTCAAAATTATGTTTTTAATTGTTTTTACATTCTTGTATAATCTCAGTCACAAAGTCTACTCACTAAATACAAAACTGATTATGAACAAATCAGAACTTTTTGTAGTTTCGATGTAATAGTTGGAATCTGGTAATAGAGATCTGTAAATGACACTAATATTAAAAACATAAAACTGTTGTAAATCTAATAGAAAAGTGTGTTGAGGAAAGGACGTAGAGGAGAGCCGTGCACACACACACACGTGAGAGGCAAACACTGTAGTTTAGCCGCAAGAATCTCGTCCCCTGTTTTATTACAAGGTCAACTTCTGGTCTCTCTCTCCACTTCTAAATCTTTCTTAATTAATACTAATTACATTTTATATTAAGTGTTGTTGTAAAGAAAATTTTACCTTACAACATATTAGTGTTATTTTAGCATCTCAATGCATGATTTACTAATTTTATTCTTTAATTTATTTTTCTATTGGTTAAAAATATAGTTAGATGTCTAAGTAATAATGTTTTATATATAAATATACAAAATTAAATATTTTTCTAATTTATGTTTATAAATATAAAATGAAATTTAAAATGAAACAGAAAGAGTATTAATCTACTTATTTAGTAGATTCTGATTTCAAATTTAAACCAATAAATAATTCAACAAACGTAACTTCAAATTTTCAAAATATTAATTATATTAAAAAAACACCTCAGTTTTATGATCACACACCTCACATAGAAGCTTCTTTCTTCTACTTTACACTATAAATCTTTCTTTTAACTCATCACTTAAACTCACGACTTGTAATGGCGTCGATCACCTGTTCCTCCGATCAACGTCTTTCCACAAGCAAGAGACGTTTAAAGCCGTTGATGTTAAGAGATTACTTACTCGATGATCTCAGCTCTTGTTCATCCAACGGCTTTAAATCATTCCCACGTCGTCCACCTCCTTCATCTTCCACCGTTCGTCGTCTCCTTGACGCCGAGATCAAACGGTCAGGATTGATCCATCATCATCATCACAAGCCGCGTCTCACTAGAAGAAGCCGTACGACTTGCGGGACGGCGATTAGTCACGCCGTTCATAAAGCTTCTACGGCGTTTCTTAACGCCGTTAAGCTTTTACCGTTCCATGCTACCGCTAAGGGAGATCAGAAACAAAACGGCGTTTTCTCTAGAAGCTTCTCTAAACGGAGAAAACCGGTGAGTCAATCTCGCCGTGAAGTAACCGTCATTGACGTCGGAGACGGAGAGATCCAATGGTGGAGATCCGCCGCGTTTTTCCCCGACGAAGAGAGTTTAGATCAACCGTCCGATCTGTTTCTCAAATCTCCACCGTCGCCGACGAATCAACATTCTCAATCTCTGAAGATGCGGCGATCACCACCACCGTGAATGTCTCGTCAAGTTCCGGTAACGAGTTTTTCACGAACTCGTCGTCGTCATCGGAGGTTGTACAGTCATCTTCTTCGTCATTATCTTCGGCGTTGAACAAAAACGACGCCGTGGAAGACGGGAATGAGATCGAAGAGAGTTTAAACGCACGTGACTGTGACGGATCATCTGTCAACCGCGACAGCCTGTGTAACAGAAAGGTTAGTTCGTTAAAAGATCGTTTTCCTTCTTCAGTGTACAACTGTACAGTGTGAATGCATTTGAATTTTTTTGTCTTAATAAATTAAAAATTAAGATCAGATATTGAAACTTGTCGGGGAACGCGTGCGAGTCACGTGTGGTGTAAGATTTAGATTAATGATGAAATCGAGGGTTAAGATTCTTCATACGTAGCTTCTAATGCGGATTATACGGCACATGATCCCGCTGAGAGTTTTTTTTTGTTTTTGTTTTGTTTCATGGTACTTACTACACGTACCAGATTATTTACTCATGTTATATTCACAGTTCATAATATTTTTTTGTTAGATACGCATATCTTCTTCACATTTATACATTGTAGACTTGTAGTACTTACCATATTTAAGTATTAAAGTTTTTAATTATCAGTTTCTCACCCATGTTTATGAAACTTTACCAACTAATAAATGAAATCTTTCATGATTAATTATTGGATTTGATACTTTATAAACTCATTTTTAAATACCAAAATCTCAATCAAAACAGAAGTTAGGATACGATCATAATTAATTAAGTGGAGGCATTGACAGATACGTAGAGAGACATGTTGTGGGCATGGGATGGGTTGACTTTTGTCAACTTATTTAATGCCACTATGATTTCTCACATCGTTATTCTTTTTGTGTTTTTCTTTGTTGATGCAACACTTTGTTTAGTTATTCTTTGTAATGTTGTGTGATTACATCGAATGGAAATTAATTTTAATTGAAATTTTCTTTAGGAATATGTGAATGAAGAAAAAGAACAACTCAGTCCAGTATCAATCTTGGAATGCCCTTTTGAAGATGACGAGGATGATGATGAAGACGATGCAATCATTGATCCTATCTCCTATCAAAATGGTAACTTTTTCAAAAGACTATCCATCCATACTTGACAAGAGAAATGTGATTTGTAACTGAGTTTACAAGCTAATATTTGCAGATACATATGAGGAGATTGCAAGAAAAGGTAGAAGACTAAATGGTTTTGTACAACTTGAGCCACTAGACTTGGAGAAACGCATAAAGAATTATGTCGAGAGAGAAGAAGAAGAGTACTCATATCACACGCTGGAAACTGAAGAGCACGAATCAGAAAACCGAGCAAACCGCTTGTTTGCTCTTGTGAAGTCTACAAACGGTGAAACAAACAACATACTAGCTTCTAATGTAGTGGATAATCTATTGTTAGATTATTTCCAGGAAGATAATATTGGGAAGAAAGAAGAGATATTAATGGTGAAGAAAGTAGAAGATTGGGTGATGGATAGACAAGAAGATATGTTTGTGAGTTGGGAAGTGAAAGAAAAGAGAGATATTTATGTAAAGGAAATGAAATGGGGTTGCATTAACGGAGACGAGAAAGAGAATGTGGTTGAAGAGTTGGCTAATGATTTCTTCACTTGCTTGGTGGATGAACTCATCTTCGACTTAACTTCATGATGATGTTTAAAGTTTTTTGGGGGAGATTAAGATTTTGACATTTTATTAAATTAGATTTCACGATGTATTAGATATATCATATATGTTATCTCGAATAAAACAATATGTAGTTTGGCATAATGGGAATGACTCGTCTAAAAAGCTTATAGATTTCACAATGTATTAGAAATATGTTATTTTGAATAAAACTATATGTTGTTTGGCGTAAGGGATTTTGTTCGTATAAAATGCTTATGTAGTTCGTGTTCTTTTTTAATTTTTAGTGTCTAGACACTAGAGTGAGAGTTATATATATTGTCATTGTGTGTTGTTTAGTCTTTCTAGTTTTTAATGCAATATTTGAATGAGTTTACTTTTCAATCCGAAATCATATATATAATAGGACATTTCTTTTTCCATTGAGAGTGTCCACGTCAACAAACTTCTTTCTATTGTGGGTCCCTAACTATTTAATTCATTTTTAAACCTAAAAATCATGGACTTTTGGTTTTCTTCTTTCTCACAGGTATACATGAAACTGTGTATTCTTTGTAACCATTCATATTCAAAGCAATCATATCTAAGTTCATATACAATCAAAGGTAAGTGATTCTCAAATCACCGTACATCCCAAACGTATCTAAGAAAAGTTTGCCACCCAGCCATATCCGATCTTTTTGTCTTCCTTTTCCTCCCAACCTTGTCGAGACAGTGTACCCTCTCTAATCGTTCAAATTCGAGGCAGTGAGATCTAAATTCATCCACCCTAATGGTTTCTCTCATTCAATACTTTTTCTCATATCTCCCAATTATGATTGCATTCATTCCCCTCATCTCAAACCTTTTATGCCTAACGCATAGCAATATCAATTAGTTGAAACTCAACTTATATAACCACATCTCATTTATCTATATTGAAAATTTTCTGCCTAAAACTCATTTACTATTCGTTTTAAAAAAATTCTTCAGTCTATGTTGTCACAATTCTAAACAGCAGTTAACAACGACACATTGATGATTTCTGTCTTAGAGCATCTTCAATGTATTACTTCATTTTTTACACTAAAATGGTGTAACACCAAAATTAAGTTAAGTTTTACACCAATGTATTACTTCATTTTTAACTCCAATTCTTAAATATTTTTATTTTTATTTAATTATAATGTTAATAATATCTCATACTTATAAAAATTTACCAATAAATCTCAAACTATATTTTGTTTACAAAATTTCCTTAAAATATAATTTATTTAAATTAAAAATTTATCATTAAAAATTACAAGAAATCATAAAAAAAGACAATAAATATTTTGGTTCAAGAATTATCATTGAAATATTTTTCCCACAAATTATCAATTAATGCATTTCGTAATGAAAAATGAACTTCTTTATCTTTAATATTCCTAAATCGAGCAAGAAAATTTTGAAATCGTACATTTTCATCTTCTGCAATTTTGATATCTGGAGGTGGAGCTTCTCTTCCAAGTTCGATTGGTGCATCGGTTTCACGCTCATCCTCAATTATCATGTTATGTAAAATTATACATGTAGTCATGATGTCATGTAACACAATTTTTTTCCTAAAAACGAATAGGCAAAGCGCGACTGTAAAACTCCAAATGCACGTTCAACATCTTTCCTACATGCTTCTTGTTGCGTTGAAAAAAAAAAATTATTGGACTCCTTGGCTCTTGAATAGTTTGCACTATAGTCGACCATTTTGGATAAATACCATTCGTAAATAGTAACCCATATAATATTCTTTTTCTTGAATAAAATAATGAGCAGAGGGAGCAATACTTTGAGCAAGATTGGAAAAAAGATGAGAGGAGTCTAACACATTGATATCATTATTAGTGTCTGGCATTCCAAAATATGCATGTCATATCCAAAGATCATAATTTTCCACAGCTTCAAAAATTAGAGTTGGTGACCCACTACGACCCGCATATTGTCCCGCTCAACCGGTAGGACAATTCTTCCACTTCCAGTGCATGCAATCTAAACTACCAAGCATTCCGGGAAACCCTCATTTTTCAACAATATAAAGAATTATAGCAATATCACTCGACGTTGGTGATCGTAGGTATTTTTCTGAAAATATATTGACGATGGCTCGACAAAATCTTTTCATACTTTCAATTACCTTGATTCGCCTATTTTCACGTATTCATCTGTGGCATGTGCAGGAAGACAATATTCTGGCATTCGGAACACCACTGTTATTTTTCGAAGAGAAGATAATCCAAGCCTACCCATTGTATCTCTTAGTTGTATGAAGTAGTTGTCATAACTTTCAACAGCATCAATAATACGAAGGAATAAAGATCTCGACATACAATATCTCCTGCAAAATATATCGTTGTTGTAAGTTGGAGTCTCCAAAAAATAATCATTAAATAGTCAAAAATGTGCGTTCTCTCGATCACGGTAGATGAAAAAAATGCCCTGGGACTGAACCACCGTTAATAATCGAGTTTTCTTGTTGGTTGAGAAGAGAGTGAATGGCTGAATTGCTGTTTGATATAGCAAGATGTATGGCTTCTTCTTCATTGTCGATGCTATTAATAATCTTTATATGTTCATCATCATCGAAAGAGGATGATTGACAAGAGGGTTTTTATGTATTTCAATGCAAACTCTATCAAATTAACCCTTTACCAAGAGAGGTCGAATTGTCTTATTTAGGGATCAAATCCATAGGGAGCGTGGGCACACAATAAACTCAATACAGTCTCGATTAAGCTAGGCAAATAGATTAATAAGCAGTAAATAAACTATATCAGATAATTGATTGATTGGTAAATAAACAATAATAATAAATAGCTAGATCTAGGGTTTCATGCACGTGGATTATAGATGATAGAAGCTAAGGGTATTAATCATAGAACTCGATATCTAATGTAAAAGACGACCAACTCTCGTTGCGAGTCTAATCTATTGACCAAGTCCAATGTCTCAGCTCTCGCTTCTTGACACAGAATGACCGTCGATCGATAGCAATGATCTTGCATCGATTGATGGGCTCTTGAGTCAAGCTTTATGACCTAATTCGATAAGTTCACTAAATTAACTAAATCAACTCTCGTTTGTTTCTAGCAACCTAGCTCAACATGATTAATTCTGGTAGTATACCATGCTGTCGCTTGCGTCTAACTATCCTATGATCAGGGTTCTAGTTAGCTACTCTAAAACACAAGCAATAAACACAATTCTATTGATATATCTAATAATCACCCTAGCAATTCTATGTTTGGCTAATCCATCAATACCATTAATAAACCCTAAACCTAACAAGAGATCTACTCAGACATGATATTTGTCACAGAAATCATAGATGAATAATATATATATAGAATAGAAATCAAATAAAGAACCAAATGAGTTCTAGGAGGACTCTGAAGTACTTCATCCCTTCTCTCCTAAACCTGGAACAATAGATAGAATAAAGCTTAGCCGTCAACAATGGCTTAGAAAACTATATAAATTAGGTTTAAACTTGTGCAGGGGTATTCTGGTAACTTGCTATGACATCTGGGCTTAAGTCGGTCATAAAACAAGTCGGTACTGTATTCTTGGATCACCTTCGATCGATGGTAAGGCTGTGCCGTCGATCGACGCTCATTCATTCCCTCGACAGCTTTCTCTCGCGAGGCAGACATACCACTCTTCAATAAATCGGGCATAACTTTAGATCTAACCGTCCGATGGACCTAAAAACGGTGGAGTTGGAAAGATACCTCAAAGTTCTATACTCTGTCAAAATATGAGATCAATCATACCGTGGGAAGGTCTCCATCAAAAGCTAAACATCTAACGCATCTTCGCAGTTCTGCATCTCTAAAAGCTCCAGAATCACCAATGTTCTCCAGAACATACCTGAACCTGAAAACACTCTAAAACATACTCCATACACATATAATATACTCTAAATAGGGGTGATATCATGGCAAAATAGTGGTAAATATCAGGTCCTATCAACTCCTCCAGACTTAATATTTTGCTTGTCCTTAAGGAAACAAGGCCTGTGAAAGAGGTTTTGAAAAACAGAGACTCACATAATTTCTAAGTATAACTATAACCCTACTTTTTTGTAAACACATCCTATCAAGTCAATCACAGAAAAACTTTATATACTCTATCCTAGTATAGCAATCAAATCCATTCTGCCAACAACTTAGCGAATACTAGTCTGACTCGCCCCTCTACTGATTTCATTTCTTTGCATAAAATAAAAGTGCAGGCTTTACCTTTGGAGTATCGATCAAAGGATATATGGACTCTTACCCCTGTAAGTATTTGAACACACATATAGTCTTCTCTGATTCCTTTCCTCTATCTTTTCTCAGTCAATGTCTCCCTTCTTTTGAGGGTATCATTTTTTTTTAATTGACTAAGATATTTGGATAGGCTTCCATGAATCAAACCCTAATGGTTGTTGCCACCAGATCCTATTCACTTCTTTTTGACATTTATCTCTTTCTAGAATCATATGAATCAAGCTTTAATGGTAGTAGCCACCAAATCATGTTAGAACCTTTTTATCCAAAGGGGAGAGAGAGAGAGGAAACAGAAGCACACATACTTTTACCTTCTAGACTTGCAGAAGGAATCTAATCCAGTGTATACCAAATCCAAAAGCAAGCTAATAATGTCAGGATTAGTGTTGGAAATCAGCTTTGGTTCCTTCAAATTTTTTAAGCAAGTGTGATATAGTGGCATGATGATCCACTTTGGTATCTCTAGTACTCTCTGCAAACAATCTTCTAAGACTGGTGCTAAAGTGTTGTTAGTCAATAATAAATCTTGATCATAGTCTCCTTCTTGACTCAATAAAACTTTTTAAATAACTTATATATATATATATATATATATATATATATATATATATATAAATAAAACTCAAAAACAAATAAATAACATTAGCGAACCTCCCATAGACTTAAATTACACTGTCCCTAGTGTAATCTGTCCCGGATTGGTTAGGAAAAATTAAATCATAAGTAAATAGCTTAAATAGAAAACTCGATACCTCTATATGTAAGAGAGTGTCAATCTATGGTAGGCATGTGTGGTCGATCGATGGTCGCGATCCATTGTCGATTGATGGTCGCCATCCATTGTCGATTGATGGTGCCTTTATGGTGTCGATTGATGGTGGACTCAAATAGTATGTAAAAATAAAATGAAACTCGAAATAAATAGTAGTATAAGTAAAACCTAAAAAAAAACTTACTAAGCAGTGGGTTGCCTCCCACTCAGCGCTTGGTTATAGTCTTTAGCTTGACGTTTTGGAGTTTGATTCAGTTCTGGTGATATTGGGGACTTGCTCCAAAACAATCCCCAATATCCAATGTCTTCAGCTTCATCACCCTTTTTGTGAAAGCCTCCATAGACTTTTCTCCTTTGTTTATCATCTCCGCAACAAGGAGTGCTCGAAGCTTTGCAAATGGCTGCAAGAAGCATATGCAGCATACCCTGTATTTCCTGACACCATCTGAGAAGTGAGGAATCAATGATAACTTAGGACCACCCTTGGTCATTTTCCTCTTCTTCCAATTCTTCTTTTTCTTTCCCCCAGACTTGTATGATCATGTGGTGCCTCCATCAAAAAAGATTACGAAACACTTCAAACTCATTATGCTCTGATTCGGGATGAGGGTCGATCGACGCTCTAGTGTTGATGTCGATTGATATTCCAATGGCTGTGTTGATCGATTGACCAGTGATGGTGTCGATTGATGTTGCGACCGATGGTCCTTGGTCAGCGTCACCTTCATACTTCAATACTCTCTGAGAAATAACGGTATGCTGAAGATCATCAAATATCTCAACGTAGAGATTCATATGCACACTTCTATCTAGTGGAATAGGAGATTCAACGTCAAAACATCATTGAAAACCACAAACTTCATAGGGTCATGTACCATCTTCGCTCTTTTGTGAAAACCAGCAACGTCTTTTGTGCATATAGGTGGTCGTCGATGTTCAGGGATAGAAAGGTGTGAGGTTTTGGACATGTGCATTCTCTCCTCAACCGGTCTTGGTTCAATCGTGTAACTTGGCTGTTCGTTCAATAATGGGTGTTGATTGATGAAGTTGGGTGGTTGTCGATCGATGCTCTTTGGTGAGTGTCGATCGATTCCTACTTTTGGTGAAGTTTCCAGATCTCTTCTCGAAGTGTGCTCATCGTCATTAAGCTTATGCTCCGAGTTCTGACCCAAATCTTCAGGTTGTGCTTCATCCAACTGCTTCACGAATTCCTCTAGATTCAAGAATGGTGTCGATCGACAACAGGGGTTAGTGTCGATCGATGTTGAGATCTTAACGTTGGTCGACATTGAAGTCTTAGTGTCGATCGATGCTGAAGTCGGATCACTCAAATAAGATTCTTCTACTCTACTCATCTCTCCATATCCATCTTCTTCTTCTTCTTCTTCTTCCTCTACCATATATGTCAGCATAACTTCAATCTCGATCTTCATATTTGCTTCAGTATCATAGAGAAATTTGGTGAGGAAGGCGTTCGTGATGTCATTCCAGGTAGTGAAAGATCTTTGTGGCAATCTCTTGAACCAACATGCTTCTTCTCCAGCAAGAGAGTATGGGAATAGTTTGCAGAAGTATTAATCTTCAGAGACTTTATTGCACTTAATGATTGACGCTAAATCATAGAATGATTCAAGGTGGCTACTGGGACATTCATGAGGAAGACCATGAAAAGGATGCTGACCCACAAGAGATATATATGCAGGATTCAGCTCAAAGACATTCATTTGTGGTTCAGAACGACGAATCGCAGACCTTTTGGTGTAGGAATTCTCAGGCCTGTTGTAGTCTCTAAGTGGCTTTTGTCGTTCAATACTAGAATTCACAATAACATCAGTAACATCATGGATTTCAGTCCCTTGTTCATGAATCAATTGCCCTGCACTATTGTGCGCACTACCTCTTTCGTCTCGTAAGATGTCATTCTTGTCAACTCCCAGTATGAGTACTTCGACTTTCTCTATCTTCTAGCAAGTAGTATCGATCGACGGTGAAGTGTGAGTGACGATCGATGTCATGATGTTAGTATCGAAAGACGGTGATATGTGGGTGTCGATCGATGTCATGATGTTTGTATTGATCGACGGTGAAGTATTGGTGTCGATCGATGCTCGCTTCTCTTTGCTAGCGATCACTGCTTGGAGGGTGTCGACTGCCCTCATAGACTTATGGATCGTGCTTGAATCAGCAGGTTCCTTTTTTGAAGAACCCAAAAATTCTCTCCTCATTGCTTCCTTGTACTATTATGTACCTGGAACACAAGAAATTTTTTATGTAATTAAACTAATATAGAAAAATACCTAGACTAAATCAAATAAATTGAGTCTAATGGCAAATCATTGCTTCCCGACAATGGCGCCAAATTTGACAAGAGATTTTTTATGTGTTTCAATGCAAACTCTATCAAATTAACCTTACGAACTACTCTTGCCAAAAGAGGTCGAACTGTAGTATTTAGGGATTGAATCCACATGGAGCGTGGGCACACAATAAACTCAATACAATTTCGATTAAGCTAGGCAAATAGATTAATAAGCAGTAAATAAACTATAGTAGATAATTGATAAATTGGTAAGTAAACAATAATAATAAATAGTTAGATCTAGGGTTTCAGGCACATGGATTATAGAGGATAGAAGCTAAGAGTATTAATCATAGAACTTGATATCTATTGTAAAAGACGACCAGCTCTCGCTGCGAGTCTAATCTATTGACCAAGTCCAATGTCTCAGCTCTCACTTGTTGACATGGAATGACCGTCGGTCGATGGCAATGATCTTGCGTCGGACCGATGGTGTTTCGAGTCAAGCATT